>JBAMJV010010674.1:0-197930 GCA_037951105.1 Echinarachnius parma | reverse complement strand
GACAGTCATGTTGGGAGTGACTCCCCCCCCCCCCCCCCCCCCCCCCCCCCCCGGTGTACTATACCGACTATGACTTGCTGGAAACATAACAGACGGCAGAAACGGCAGAAACTACAAACAGATAAACAAACACACAAACATATACAACAAACACATACAGTACACATAATGTCCAGGGGCTCATGGTATACATACACGCGGATACAAAACATGTGGGTAGAGGTTTGAGGTTTGAGGTAACCAAGAAATGGTCTCTAGGGACCTCAGGGTGAACTTGTGCCCCCCTGCGCACCCAAACCGATTCCTTGGTATCCTGATCCTACGTACTAGTATACCACCAACTGAGTTTCAGTGCGCGGTGACTGTGCGAAGGATGAAGGGCCGTAATAGCTGTTTGGATTTCTGCTGAGTTGTGATTTCATACGACGGGTTAGATAGCAATGTCGGAATAGAAGTGGAAGTATGAAGTAAACATGTCTGACATGACGGAAATACTCGTTATCAAGTCATGAAATTAAGCCTCTAACTCTCGGACTGAAGCTGGCAAAATGAATGCCGAGAAAACTTCACATTTTGTAGACAAAATGTGGTGCAGGCGCAGGCGACCAAGTTTTTGTTCGCTCTTTCTTCTCGTGACGGGAGCGCTCGGCGTGTTATTGGTCACCGTATACAATGGGGCGAGCGATTCTGATCGTCATACTCGACCGAATATAGAGAATCACAATACAAAGAACTTACTGAATATTCAGCAGAAAGTTTTGAAGGAAAAGGAAGAAGTTTCCCAGTTTGATGACGATGCGAGGCAAAGCCCAGGTAAGTTGGTAAACACAATATTCTACCACTGTATTTGCCCTGCAAGCATCTGAACGGTATTTTGTTCAACCATAATGTAAATCTCATTGAAGAAAGTTCAAGACTGGATATATAACTTTGTGTTCGTATAATGTACGTATAATGTGCACTGTATTCAACCCCGCCTCCAATACATAACTGGTATGGCACTGGTATCATCCGATGCAGTACAATGCAAAATGAGAAAGAATCTGTTTCTGTAATGGGGTAGGGTAGAGTAGTAGTATAGTAGAGGTCTGTCTGGCCTTATGACTTGGAATTGGGTCAGCCACGCCAAGCCTAAGAATAAACATAACCTTGGACGAGTGTGACATTTATTCACCAACATACACGTCACTATACAAAGGATGCAAAGGCCGCTACATTGGTGAAGAGGTATACACAAAACTTGACATACTACCAGTACACTACAATCATGTACAATACCAGTATTAAAACACAAAGTTATAATATAAGAATTATGATCATGTTATGAATAAAAAAGCTGGAAACTTACTTTTTGTAAGGCGACGTTTCGCCGGTGGATTACCAGCTTCAAATAAGAATTATAAAAGAAGCCTACAAAATGCATAATTAGGAAATCATTGTCATTTTGTAGGTTTCTAATTTTGTTTGACTGAATTTACTAAAAAATAACTTAGTTCAATGTTGACTGACTTGACTGGAATGCAAAAAAGAGGAGTGTAACCATGGGAACATGTATGTATATTTATAATTTAGGGAATGAGATCAGATTGATGCATGAAATGTAAAGATTTATGATTTTAAATAATTATAATAAAGTATGTAGCCTTGTCTTATTTCAAGTGTTCCTATTTTCCTATATATTGCATGGTTATTTCCTTTGTAGACGAATGTTGTAAATCTCTAAATGGGTACATTTCAAGCAATGATCAAAGAGAAAACTAAAATATATTTTTTGAAAAAGATCAGTTCCTTTGTTTGTATACGTACGGTACAGTATATATATTCTTTACATAGTTTAGATTAATTTTTAAATTTGTTTACATCTTGTTCTGTTATATGTTCTGTTATATGTATCGCTCTTTGATGATTTGCTTAGAACTGTACTATCTCACAGCCTTGCTGAAAAGCAGCTTTTGACTGTGAATAAATGAATAAACCTAAACTCAAACTCTTATACATGTACTCGGGATCTGCTGTCTTTATCCGTTTTTTGTTTCTTGCCTGATTATACTCTAAATTTCAGAAATTATTCCTCCTAATCTCTTCAAGTCTATGAAAGCAACAGTTTGCTTGGGTTTCATTGTCCTTTAATATGCAGGTGGTACTGAGAGGATTTCACAGCCGAGTCACAAAATGTCAAAGTTATGTAAAATATGTGTTCAAACATCTAGCTAAGAGAGCCTTTTGTGAAAGAGCTATATTGGGAAATATGAACTGTGAAAAAACACTGAAATTGTGATATATATATATTTTAGAAACAAACAAACACAATTGAAATGAAATTAAATCAATGTGTAAATGCTTTTGCTGTCTATCTCTCACATCACAGAAGATGACTCTGGGCCAGATCGCCATAGCGACGAGAAAGATGACGACTCCTACTCGTCCTCCAGTAACTTCTCCGAGAACGAGGAGGAGGCTCAAGAGCGTCCTAGCGATATAACCGGGGACAACGCCAGGGAGGTCAGGGTTTCGTCCTCTACCAACGACGACGAGACCGATTCGGACCACGGGAACGGTGCTGCGAATAATCACCATAATGGCGATGGAACCAATAATAATAGACCCTCGGTTCTAGGGGGAGAGAAAAATGCGCTGGACGAAATGATGGGAGTAATTGATGGAAATGATGATGCCGGTTTAAGAACTAGGGTGAACGATGAAAGTGTTAAAGAGTACCATGAGCAAGCCGATAAGGATGAGGATGGAGATGAGGATGATACAGGTGATGGAGATGGAGATGATGTTGGGGATGATGGAGGTGATGCGGAGAGGATGATGAATAAGAAGAAGCGGGACTATCTCCATAACTGGGATGAGTACGACCCTAAGGGGTGGACAAACCTACCACTGTTCACAAGTATATCGGATGCAGAGGTATTGTTTTATTCATTTCAATACTTGTTTTTATATATATTTTCCATCAATTCCAAAGAATCCAAATTGATTAAGTTAAACAATTACTTACGTATCATTTAAGTGGTAGAGAGTACAAATGTGACACGACTTAAGAGTACATTCTGTAAAAAATGACCAGTACTACTATTTTCCATGTTCTAAATGTAACATGGTTGAAAAGAAAATATTGTTCTGTATATTACTAAATAATATATTTTATTTCACCTGAAAATTGAAATGTTTGTGCAAACTTATGTGAATATGTTAAACATATTTACTTTCAGAAACATGACAGGAGAAATATATATATTTAAATTGACCAGAAATATCAAACATAAATTACAAAATAAGCAAGGAGAATTTGCTAATTTTTAAATATATTCCAAAAATGAATCCAACAACTTTTTATTCTTTTAACCAACCTTAACCATCCCAGGCCCAGGCTGGAGATGCAGTCATCTTCAACAGAGTGGGCAAATGCGGCAGCCGTTCCGTCATCAACGTCATGAGAACTCTCGCCGTGAAAAACGGCTTCAATTTTGTGTCTTCCCTCGTCTACAACAAGACTAGGTTATCTCCCCCTCATGAGGTATGTCAAAGAGAGAGTCTTGATCTTTATTTCTATGAAAATAAAACTCTAATATAATTTTTGTTTGCATTGAACTCTATGCAAATTTACAGGTGTTCTTTTAAGATTATCGGGGGCGAATTCACCCTGAGCACCCGTGTAACAAATTCTAGATATTTGTATTTTGCACAACATTAATTTATCTTGAATGTCAGTGGTAATAAGTGTATTTGACGGTACCTATTTTTTAAATTTAATGACTTGTGTAATTGAAAAATTTGATTGGATGCCATATTATTGTATCTGAATTGATGAAACAAGGCGGCAAAAAGTCAAGAGGGAAAGGGTTTTTTCCTCCTTTTCTTGCCCAGCAACATGAAGAAGGAAGAGTAAGATAAGTAGGAGAAGGAGAATGAGGGTGAAAGGGGGGGGGACTGAAAGAGGAAGGGGATGTGGATGAGGAGGAGGATGAAGAGGAAAGGTATCTAGGAGGAAGAGGAAGAGAAGGAGGAAGGGGAGGAGGAAGAGGAAAGAAAGAGGAAGTGGAAATGTATCTAGGAGGAAGTGGAAGCTAGATCGAGTAATACGAAGAAGAGGAGGACTGAGGGAGGGGGAGGGGAAGGGTATCTAGGAGGAAGTGGAAGCTAGATCGAGTAATAAGAAGAAAAGGAGGACTGAGGGAGGGGAAGGGTATCTAGGAGGAAGTGGAAGCTAGATCGAGTAATAAGAAGAGGAGGACTGAGGGAGGGGAAGGGTATCTAGGAGGAAGTGGAAGCTAGATCGAGTAATAAGAAGAAGAGGAGGACTGAGGGAGGGGAAGGGTATCTAGGAGGAAGTGGAAGCTAGATCGAGTAATAAGAAGAAGAGGAGGACTGAGGGAGGGGAAGGGTATCTAGGAGGAAGTGGAAGCTAGATCGAGTAATAAGAAGAAGAGGAGGACTGAGGGAGGGGAAGGGTATCTAGGAGGAAGTGGAAGCTAGATCGAGTAATAAGAAGAAGAGGAGGACTGAGGGAGGGGAAGGGTATCTAGGAGGAAGTGGAAGCTAGATCGAGTAATAAGAAGAAGAGGAGGACTGAGGGAGGGGAAGGGTATCTAGGAGGAAGTGGAAGCTAGATCGAGTAATATGAAGAAGAGGAGGACTGAGGGAGGGGAAGGGTATCTAGGAGGAAGTGGAAGCTAGATCGAGTAATAAGAAGAAGAGGAGGACTGAGGGAGGGGAAGGGTATCTAGGAGGAAGTGGAAGCTAGATCGAGTAATAAGAAGAAAAGGAGGACTGAGGGAGGGGAAGGGTATCTAGGAGGAAGTGGAAGCTAGATCGAGTAATAAGAAGAAGAGGAGGACTGAGGGAGGGGAAGGGTATCTAGGAGGAAGTGGAAGCTAGATCGAGTAATAAGAAGAAAAGGAGGACTGAGGGAGGGGAAGGGTATCTAGGAGGAAGTGGAAGCTAGATCGAGTAATAAGAAGAAGAGGAGGACTGAGGGAGGGGAAGGGTATCTAGGAGGAAGTGGAAGCTAGATCGAGTAATAAGAAGAAGAGGAGGACTGAGGGAGGGGAAGGGTATGTAGGAGGAAGAGGAAGGGGAGGAGGAAGAAGTTCTAAGAAGACAAGGTGGTGATAAAGACGGAGGTGGTGGTGATGATGCTAATGATAAAAGTAATGATGATGAATGATAATCAATTTATAATGCCTTTCCCCATATTCCACAGCGTATGATTGTCAGTGTGCTGGGCAGGCTGGAGAGACCCTACATATTCCAACGCCATTTACATTTCATAGATTTCAGAAGGTGAGTTCTAAGAATTAAATGTATCTATTCTCCAACTTGCTGCAATGTGCAACCATATAATTTGAAAAATGTAAACATACCAAACTGGAAGTATATAAAAGATTAACAAAAATTAATATCATCTGGCTAAAAAGGGATACATTTTTTTAAATGGTGGAACCATACTTAAAATTATAAAAAACAATATATAAACATTAGATTTATTAAAGTATATGCCTTCAGAACATTTATAAAAACTAAAATAAATTGAATATCATTCGGCCAAACAGAAAGGGAAACCTTGAAGAATACATTTAAAAATGGAAATTTCATCATTAATTCTAATATTTACCTATCTGCCCTAAATACTTAATTGTTTACATTCTGCATATATTTTGCATAGTATGTATTTTATCACAATAAAGTTGTTTGCTATTTATTGTAACTCATCTTGTCATTTTAATGATATGATTTGTATAATATGATAATAATAATAATAAACTTGATTTTATATATCACCTAATATGATTGATAATGATAATCATCTCTAAGCGCTTTGCCTTTGCAATGATATTATAACCCCGGTCATCGGACACACACTCACAATCAAACCACACTTGACGTGCACTTTGTACTCCCTTGGGAGCAATGCATTCTGGCATCCACAGGGTGCACTCAACGGTATACAAGTATTAATATCACCAAGTTGTTGGGCGAGAGTGAGAATGGTGTACAGCCATTTTTTGGCTGAATTTAGTTATGGATATATACCATCTTTACAGGTCTGAGCGACTATGCGATGCCAAATTTGTAGCTAATATTTTTTGTTACAATTTTGAGACTATGAAACATATAAAGATAGATATATTTATATATATATATCTGGTGGAAAATATATTGTGATGCAAAATGTGTAGCTGATATACAATACAATATGGTTGCTTATATAGCGCTTATACACAAATTTGGTTTCATAGCGCTTTACAAATACAAATTAAGCAACCAAAGTATATATGTGACCTCACACCACAAAACGACCAATAAGTCGGGAAAAATGATTGTGCTAATTTTAACATGACAGTAAAGTAGAAGTCAATACCTTTAAAATGGTATATAATTTGTCATATTTGGACTAAGCGAGCCCTCTCAAAATGAGCAGCCAAGATTTGGAACATGGCTGAATCAGTTTTAAAGTTAGGGAGAAAATGGGCCGTTTGAAAGATCGGCGTCCATTCAAGCACTGTAATCTGATCATATTTATTTGATTAAAAATCATATTTAAACATTCTGACGCTCAAAATTTCACAGAAGGTAGATTATGATACCCTCATTCTGGAAATACAAAAATCCTGAATTTCATATTTTAAACAAAATTTGGCTATATCAGCTAATAACAGACAAACTACCACAGTGACATAACGGTCGTTTTGTGGTGTAAGGTCACAGATCAACATTATCCGAGACCTGCTGTCTCGCATGGGGACAGAGACTGCAGAGTGTCACGAGTTACTCTGGAACTTGGAGGGGGTCATTGGAACATAATACCAGTGTAGACAGCAAAGTTTTGCAGTTAGTAATATCACATTTTGTCAAACTTTGTCCCACCAGGTATGATGTCAAGCAACCGCAGTATATCAACATTATCCGAGACCCGCTGTCTCGGATGGTTTCGCAGTACTATTTCAAGAGGTTTGGGGATGGCAAGAGTGACAGGGGTTATTCAGGCAACGATAAGTATCAAGTAAGTTCAGAATGAACAGTGGAAGTACCTGGGCTGGTATTCAATTCAATACTTAGATTAAAGGTAGTTCAGATTCGTCAAATGAGATGCGCGGCGCCATCTTGCATACGCGTTGCGCACGGTGCGTAATGCACGTTAGCTCAGTGTCATGCGGTGCGCGCAAACTAACCCAGTTCAAAATGGCGACCCGCTATGTAGCATCCCCACGCTTGATGCCCTTTAAGTCAGAAATTTTCTTAGCATTTTGCTAGGCTGAGAATTGTACTTATCTCGTATTAAAATAATTACTTCCATCAGTAAAACAAAATCTACATGTTATATTTGAAAACATTATTGCATGAAAATTTGGGTAAGATTTTTAGTTTATGAATTAATTGAATTCCAATTTTTGCTGAGTAATTTACTTGAGCCAAATACTAAGTAAACTGCTTAAATTTTTACTTAAGTATGGAATTGAATACCGGCCCAGGACACATATTCATAAAACCAAACTAGCTAAGTTCCATTCTATTTAGACTGATAGTGCTAGGTATGGAACAAGAGCTATATATTTATATTTGTATAATCTGTCTGTCTGTCTATCTATCTCGCCAGCTAGCTATCTTTCTATGTATCTAACAACCATGGATATATACATTATCTATCTATCTATCTATTTCATTCCAATTGCAGTGACAACACATGTTGAATTTAAATTTGAAATAAATGAATTGACTTTAATAGATAGTTGATCTAGTTAGCTGAGAGAATCATATATATTTGAACATTAAGTACAGTGAAACTGTCGGACTATGTCATTTTAGAATTATTTTGGTATTATTTTAAAGTGATTTTGGACATTTGGCTCTGGTGAAAATGTTGAATGTTTTTCCTAGATCGGGAAAATTGTATAATGCGCGCTCACCCATGCATTCATAAGGATTGCTCAGAGTTGAGAGCAAAATAATACAGTTACACATCAGTGGAACCTCTTTGTAATGAGATTCGCGCTGAGTCTTTCATGATGTCAAATTACCACAAGGAGGCGTGTCAACTGGATTTTGCTTCCTTTGTTGTCCCTTGATACTTGGTGGTTACAACTGTCACATGGCTTTCAAGTATCTCTGTAGTGGCTGTCCACATTAAGGTATAGATCTACCTTACTGTGGATGGCCACTACCGAGATACTTTCAACAAAGTTCTGTGTTTTGTTCCTTCAAATTTGGAGGTAAAAAAATAAAGAAATCTGGGATCAACTTCGCGGTCACCGTACCTTCAAGTGCGAAGTCATTGTAGCCGTAAAGAATATTAGTCTTTGTTCAAGTACATACAATAATTTTATACTCTTCGCTATTTTAAAACAAATTTAAAAAGAGAAATAATGTAATTCCATGACTCTCTTTATTACATGGTCTCATTATAAAGGGCTCTGATATAAAATTTTTAAAATATAAAAAAATTGTTTTTTACCCTGGTATAAAGAGATAACTAATAGAACAAAGTAATTTTCATGGTACTGTAATGGCCTCCGCTAGTACTCCCAACTTCGTCAGTTTCCTGACTTCTGATTTGTATGGGGGCGGCGCCATTGTCAATGTCCCCAGAAGCCATTTGCAAGCCGAGCGGTATAGCAATTGCAGGAAGGTGTTAGCTTCTAGAGACAAAGACGGGTAATTAATTATGTGTGGGTTCGTTTAGCCAAAATATATGGCGTCATGCGAGAGTGGTGAGTTGTTGATTGTTTTGTTTATTATAATGCAAAACAATAAATGAAAACACAATGCGTGTGGACAAAGATTTCAGTTTGAACAAAAAGAATATAAAAACAATATTTATTCAAATATAATTACAAGTCCCTATCGCCACTGGTATACTATAATTGATCAAATAATGAAGTATCTACACACTATCGTGACTTATATTTATAACATGCACGCTATCTCGTGACTTACATTTAACAAGGGAAAACTAAGCAATACTTATACTTTTATAGTCACGTTCTTTCGTGACTTTATATCAATGAACTAGCAATACTTATACTTTTATAGTCACGTTCTTTCGCGACTTTATATCAATTAACTAGCAATACTTATACTTTTATAGTCACGTTCTTTCGCGACTTTATATCAATTATCTAGTAATACTTATAATTATAGTCACGTTCTTTCGTGACTTTATATCAATAAACTAACAATACTTATACTTTTATAGTCACGTTCTTTCGTGACTTTATATCTATTAACCAGCAATACTTATATACTTTTTGGATGTGGGACTAGAGTAATTACTAAGTTTCGCAAGCTCCAAAAGGAGAGGTTTTGCAAGTGTTTGAGCTGAGAGCTAGCTACGTGTAGGCCTCGCGACCTGGAGGAGCTCTCGTGTATGGCCTCGCGGCCAAAAGCTGACGATCCAAGAAATGCACTTTTATATATTCACTTTGTGCGGACTAAGAGGAAAGCAACCTACGATGCGAGGGTGCGTGCGCGCGTTGTGGAAAGATACCAAACTGGCTCGTTTTATTGCCGAGTTTATCCAATTATACAAAGACTTCGTCACTTATTCACATATCAACTTCGCCATATAATTCAATATTTCACTGGCTATCATACCAGCCATATTTCCGAGCACATAACTCATTCCTTGAGTTATAATTTAATCAAATTCCACAACTAGCAAACACAATTGAACCGTGTACATTCCACTAAACGCATACGCGCGCCGCTCGCTAACCGAGTCCGTTTCAAGTAAATACTCATGCACAAATTCCTATCAAAATCCCTTATTTCTAAGACATCTATACATAATGCATCAATTCATATATCAAGTCTTCTTAACATCTCAATTATATATCATATAAGCTATAATTCACCTCATGCTTTACATTTAAATAGCAGGAAACTACAAATAAAGATAATTTATAATCAATTACTGGCTCCGAAAGACGCTCGTATGCAAATGAACTGTAATGCGTAATTTGCATATCGTGTGTTTTGGAGTCGCTAAAAGGGTAACTAGATAATAAAATGCTAAGTTCTATCCTTTAACAACAAAGTATAGTATCCAAACTATTCACATACTATGTAACAAATATCATTCTAAACTATCCAATATATAACATTATCATAACATTTGACAATAAAGAGTAATTTAAGAATCAATTTCATAAAGCTTCATACCGAAAGTTAGCCTATGCAAATACTGTGCTGTGCGTCGTACAACGCAGCACTTAGCTAAATCAACTGCACTGTCATTCTGAATGCATTAAAACAACAACAATGCGAGTTATACGACACTAATTGTCCAATTCATCATCACAAGAATCATATCTAATCAGTAACAATGTCAACACTACTAATCTATAACTTTACCTGGTATGTAAATTAATCCACTCTTGTTAATCTTCCATTTCGAGCCAAAGGTTCAAGTTCACAATCAAAATATTACGATAATGCAAGTGTTGCTAGTCTTAATTACAGACTTATTGAATATACGCGCCGTGGCGCGTTACACAGCCCTCCCCATAAAATACGTCCTCGTATTTCGAGTGCAACACTTATATTTCGAGTGATGAACCTAATTAAAGTTCTCATACTTGCTCTTAATCGCAAATATAAAAGTGTTTATTTACAAGACAATTAAAAAACGCTTCTAATATAATATTTCAGTTCGACATTTGGAAGTTATGATGGTTGTCTTATTTTGCCCACTCACAGAGAATCACCTAAATTACATTCGGGACAGGGATAGTTGTGTTGGCGCCACCATCATCATCAACAACACTCATCATCAATTATTGTTTGCAACTTAAGACATCCGTCTTTCTTCCAAATGTGTCAATTCGATGTTCTTTTGGTAATCATAAGAACAAACTTAACCATTTTGTAATCAATTTATGTCATCACTCAAAATGTACATTCTAAATGTAAATAACAATAATCTTACATCTACTCAGTGGCGTTACAATAATTTCAAATGCAAATATTAAAATAGAGAATGAAGAGAGGAAGAGAGAGAAAAGGGAACAGTAGAGAGAAGTAGATAGTCTGAAGAATAGAAGAAATAGGTAGAGTGAAAGAGATCAAACATTTCTGAAAACATTTACATCATATCATTCATTAATTGCATAATCTTTGTTTAGAGTTCTTTTCTTGCTTGTAGGTTATCAAGCGTATAATTTATCCAAGTCTTCTCCGCCATAGTAACAGTTCTGCGACGCGTTGATCTGCTCCTCGTCAGGATTGTTGACCAACTGTTACTTCACCATCACGTGTAGTCTTTGATGCGACCAGTCTCTTATCTCCGTCGTAAAGATTATCCGAGTTTCTAGTTAAGTTTCGCTGTCTCTTCTCGAGGTTGTGATACGTGTAGTTTCTGAGATGAAACTAAGTTGTACCACCGAGAAGATTTCGTCCAGTTTATATCGCACGGGATATCGCATGTTTGGACGTAACGTGTCTCTTTGAAGGGGTGGGTTACGGGGTGTTAGGGAACATGTTTCAACGAACTTAGTGAAGTAATCTTATTTGATCTTGATTACTAGAACGTGGTATAAGTTTCGTTCATAGTTTCAGTGACAGGACATATTTCCAGAGCCATATCCGATATGCTCCACATTGGGCTTGTACTTATACTACTAGCCTCAAATAAAGAGGTGCCTTCCTCCCCTCATGTGCGACTTTACACTCGCGCACCGAGTATTAAAATGAAGGACAATGGTGCCTTCATTCCTACCCGCCTAAGTTTAGAAGTTCTTATCCCTGAGTAGCTAACTTAAGGGACCTATATTCAAAACATTCTATCTTACGCCCGGGTAATAACACTTAATAATTCATCGATTCCGATCATTAACAAATTACTGTCGGAAAAGGGATCCATGACGGTTAATATATTAACTGTCCAAAACATAACGTTCAAACAAGACCGATTGTCTTGAATGATAAAACATAAGTTCCGAAGGCAATATATTCCTACTCACAGCTTCAATATCATTCCGCGATATCGGGAAACCAAATTAATATTATTTTTTAATTAACTACTATTTCATCAAGTTCGTTGGTATCGCCTAACTTATATTCAGTGTTGTCACCGAATTGTCGACAGGGTTCAGGGATTTGTTCACTGTCGGATTCTAACGTGTCTATCGTGACTATAAGTACAGTATCGACTAATAGTTTTTCAGGTATGTGACAACAGCAAAGGTTTAACCTTGCCTCGAAAAGTTATCACTGTTCCTGACCGTTTCAAACTTGCGACAATTTATACTCCAATTAAATATCACGTTAGTGTCTAAAATTCTTCCAAAGTGTTAGGGTACGTCAATAATTGTTTGCGCCCGTTAACCTTAGAGTTCATCAAGAGGCCTGTTTGATGAAGTCGTTTCGCAATTAAATTGCTAAGCATTCAACGTACGTCTTACTTATGACGTGAGCCCTAACAAGTTTATTTTTCGAATCACAATAGCTTAAGTCATGTTCGAGAACTATCACTTAATATCAAACCATTACTATCAAACTGGGATCAAATATGACGGTTAAGTATGACTTATTTATAATTTGATCGCCCCATGGATCGTTGGGGTGACCATCTATCAACGGACTTTTCTCGGCGTCTCCATGTTTCAGGATCTGGGATACGATGTCGACCGTTGAAACATGGGTTAAAGTCTACGTGTTTATTTCGGCAGTTTCTCCCTAAGTGTCCATGTTTACCGCAATAGAAGCATACCACAGTGTTTGGATCATGGGACGGACGTTGGAGAACTCTACGGTTCATATTTCGCTCAACTGCTTCCTCAAC
This sequence comes from Echinarachnius parma, assembly GCA_037951105.1. Lineage (NCBI taxonomy): Eukaryota > Metazoa > Echinodermata > Echinoidea > Clypeasteroida > Echinarachniidae > Echinarachnius > Echinarachnius parma. The sequence goes on along the minus strand of JBAMJV010010674.1, from coordinate 185,143 downwards.
AGCACTTAGGATTTCTTTCGTGACGTTTGGAGGATCAGTTGGTGTGGGAGAGTTAGATTCTACCATTCGGTTGTAGGTGGTTCGCTTCCATCCTACTCGTTGTGCTTCAGTTTGGAGGAAAGTTTCTGTGGTTATTGCGGCTTGAATAACTTCATCAAGAGAGGCTGCTCTTGCATGTAATATACCGGCACGTATTTCTGAACTGTGAATAGCATCAATGAAGTGCATCTTTGCTAACCTATCGATGCTACTTGAATCAAAGTTCGGGTATGCCTTATCGGTTAGTTCTCGAATGTTACGACCTAGTTCACGAAGAGACTCGTTTTGTCGTCTCTTACGATTTCTAAGTTCTAACAAATACGCGTCCGATTGTTTGGCAGGAGAGAAACGTAATGCCAATTTCATTTTCATTTCCTCGTAGGTCCATGTTGTGTTCTTTTGTTCATTTAACAACCTAAGTGCGGGACCTCGAAGGCTAGCGGATAGGACTTGTACTGCTTGATCATCGGACCAAGCAATTAGAACTTGACACGATTCAAAGTGGGAGATATAATCTGTCCAATCTGACTTTCCGTCATATTTGTCTGGCATTATGACTGTAGGACGATTATGTCGTACGGGGCGTGTTTCTTTGTCATGTTCACGGAAACTTGTGCCTTCTTTGGGAACAGGACTTTGTTTGTGAAAGCTTGTGCTTTCGTTAGGCACAGGAGTTTGTTTATGGAAGATTGGACTTCCATTATGTACAGCCGATTTCGTTTCGGGGCGGAATTCGTTTGATTCCTGTTTCGGGACAATTTGTTGGCTGTGCGGCATGTGTTCGTTGTCCAAGAATCTTTGTACTACCTCGCTTCCTGACATAGAAGAAATATCGGATAGTTCTTCTGTGGTTTCCCTAGAATTAACGTGTCTGTGCCTACGCGTTTTCTTCATCATTCGATCAACAAGTTTTGTCAATTGAACTAGCAAGCGTGTCTGAAGTCCTACTTTCTTTGATTTAGAACTTTGCGAGCTAGTTTTCGTGGCGTTTGAAAATTCACTTTGTGTTTCATCAGCTGAATCTTCGATCTCTGCTGATTTGTGACCTTTCGTGTCTTTGTCCATTTTACTTTTCTTATTTCTCATACTCTTCGCATGCATCCCACTACTTCTGACACCAAATTTGTAATAGCCTCCGCTAGTGCTCCCAACTTCGTCAGTTTCCTGACTTCTGATTTGTATGGGGGCGGCGCCATTGTCAATGTCCCCAGAAGCCATTTGCAAGCCGAGCGGTATAGCAATTGCAGGAAGGTGTTAGCTTCTAGAGACAAAGACGGGTAATTAATTATGTGTGGGTTCGTTTAGCCAAAATATATGGCGTCATGCGAGAGTGGTGAGTTGTTGATTGTTTTGTTTATTATAATGCAAAACAATAAATGAAAACACAATGCGTGTGGACAAAGATTTCAGTTTGAACAAAAAGAATATAAAAACAATATTTATTCAAATATAATTACAAGTCCCTATCGCCACTGGTATACTATAATTGATCAAATAATGAAGTATCTACACACTATCGTGACTTATATTTATAACATGTACGCTATCTCGTGACTTACATTTAACAAGGGAAAACTAAGCAATACTTATACTTTTATAGTCACGTTCTTTCGTGACTTTATATCAATGAACTAGCAATACTTATACTTTTATAGTCACGTTCTTTCGCGACTTTATATCAATTAACTAGCAATACTTATACTTTTATAGTCACGTTCTTTCGCGACTTTATATCAATTATCTAGTAATACTTATAATTATAGTCACGTTCTTTCGTGACTTTATATCAATAAACTAACAATACTTATACTTTTATAGTCACGTTCTTTCGTGACTTTATATCTATTAACCAGCAATACTTATATACTTTTTGGATGTGGGACTAGAGTAATTACTAAGTTTCGCAAGCTCCAAAAGGAGAGGTTTTGCGAGTGTTTGAGCTGAGAGCTAGCTACGTGTAGGCCTCGCGACCTGGAGGAGCTCTCGTGTATGGCCTCGCGGCCAAAAGCTGACGATCCAAGAAATGCACTTTTATATATTCACTTTGTGCGGACTAAGAGGAAAGCAACCTACGAGGCGAGGGTGCGTGCGCGCGTAGTGGAAAGATACCAAACTGGCTCGTTTTATTGCCGAGTTTATCCAATTATACAAAGACTTCGTCACTTATTCACATATCAACTTCGTCATATAATTCAATATTTCACTGGCTATCATACCAGCCATATTTCCGAGCACATAACTCATTCCTTGAGTTATAATTTAATCAAATTCCACAACTAGCAAACACAATTGAACCGTGTACATTCCACTAAACGCATACGCGCGCCGCTCGCTAACCGAGTCCGTTTCAAGTAAATACTCATGCACAAATTCCTATCAAAATCCCTTATTTCTAAGACATCTATACATAATGCATCAATTCATATATCAAGTCTTCTTAACATCTCAATTATATATCATATAAGCTATAATTCACTTCATGCTTTACATTTAAATAGCAGGAAACTACAAATAAAGATAATTTATAATCAATTACTGGCTCCGAAAGACGCTCGTATGCAAATGAGCTGTAATGCGTAATTTGCATATCGTGTGTTTTGGAGTCGCTAAAAGGGTAACTAGATAATAAAATGCTAAGTTCTATCCTTTAACAACAAAGTATAGTATCCGAACTATTCACATACTATGTAACAAATATCATTCTAAACTATCCAATATATAACATTATCATAACATTTGACAATAAAGAGTAATTTAAGAATCAATTTCATAAAGCTTCATACCGAAAGTTAGCTTAGATGCAAATACTGTGCTGTGCGTCGTACAACGCAGCACTTAGCTAAATCAACTGCACTGTCATTCTGAATGCATTAAAACAACAACAATGCGAGTTATACGACACTAATTGTCCAATTCATCATCACAAGAATCATATCCAATCAGTAACAATGTCAACACTACTAATCTATAACTTTACCTGGTATGTAAATTAATCCACTCTTGTTAATCTTCCATTTCGAGCCAAAGGTTCAAGTTCACAATCAAAATATTACGATAATGTAAGTGTTGCTAGTCTTAATTACAGACTTATTGAATATACGCGCCGTGGCGCGTTACAGTACCAATGACCTTGTTCAACTGTAACTTCCTTGTTTTATCAGGGTAAAACAAAACAAAAGAATATGAAGGGCTGGGACCAGCAAAATTACCTTGTTCGAGGATTTGTTATATATCAGATCTCTTTTATATGTTGAGGTTAAATCTACTGTTCATGTAAACACATATTTGTGATCACAACGACTTTTATTTATGTCCTGTAAAAAGAACAACACAGAGTGTCAAATCATGCATGATTAATAGATTGGCACGACTGGCTTCCTATGGAAGAGCAAGAAGGTGTCAGATCAATTCAAGAGCCCTGGAAAAAGAAGTCCCCATTGTGTACTTATCTAAGGGCTACATATGGCACGGGGACAGATAATGCCATGGGGACAGCATTTCCTGCATCAAAGCAGGAAGTCTTTGATTTAACCCATTTCCTCCCTGAGTATTGATATTGCCATATAGTTAACGTGTGGTTCAACGAGTTCCTGTAGGCAATGAGTGAAGTAATATACAGTCACTGACTCTCAAACTGTGGTTTCTAAACCTCCTCTGGTGTTAAAGACCTTGGGGGTGTTTCACAAAGATCCTAAGTTGAACTTAACTCTATAAAGTTAGACTTAGAAACTATGGAAAGCCGTTAGTTTCTTTGCAACAATTTTGTAAAACCTCTTTTAAAAGGAATAAAATGTTGATTGAAATCATTGATTTTTTTCTATTACCAAGGGGATTTCATGTTTTTGATTTAAAATTTATGAAAAGTCTAAAATAATTGCATTTTTGCTTTTGAATATATTTGATTCCAAGGCTACAAACGGCTTTCCATAATAGTTAGGTCCAACTTAGAGTTAAGTCCAACTTAGGATCTTTGTGATACACCCCCTTATCTAGTAACTTTGCTGGTACATGCAAATGTGCATTGTTGATAGTCCGATATGTCCCCTGATGGAGTGATGTGTCAAAGTTTAATGAAAGACTAAAACTGGTTTCATACTTAAAATCCCTTTGATACAAAAATACTGCTGAAAACTGCTTATCTACTATAATAATGCTGGGTAATACAATGAGAGTCAATATAGGGCCTACATTTTCGATCCTAGCAGAATCTTCTTCAGAGGCTATTAAAATCCCTTTAACTAAAGTGTCCTATTAGCATCATCTGGGTTTGATTAAAGTATGCACTGAATAATATCACATTAGGGCCATTCTTGGTCACGTGTGTGACCCAAAACATGACAAATTTTGAAATGGGATGCTTATATTTCAGTAAGTATGAGACTATAATGATTTTTACTTCATATGTGACTTGAATATGTTGTAGTCTTTCAAACTTAACACAAAAGATTTTATAAGGATTACGTAACTCAATGTCAGAGGTCAAATGGCATGGGTCACGTGTGTGACTTCGCACGGAGCGCTTTTTTCACAACTAAATTTCATTTGGAAAATTCTTTAAAATATGAATAGCTATAATGTTCATCTTATTACCAGAGAAGTACTATACATTTGTAAGTACAACAATAGCAATGAATGAGAATTATATCAAACCGTTGTTTTTTATAGTACTTAATTATGTGGCAACGTCTGGTCACGTGTGTGACATTTTGGGGTGGTCACGTGTGTGACATGTACAATATGAATGGAAAAATGGGAATTTTATATTTATCGGGTTTAGAAAAGAATGAAAGGTTGAATTTTTACAAAGTTGGTATCAACCTGTACAGGAAAGTGAGAAGAATGAGCTTGCTAATTATCCTTTTGATATCTTGATTATTTTCTGAATTATGATTATTAGAAAAATATTGAAATATGTAAATTTATGCAAATGAGTAAAAAAGTTTCATTTTAAACTTCAAATCATGTATTTCATGAAACTTTACACATGGATCATTCCAAAAATGGAACAAAACTACAGAAAAATAAAACTTCAATTTTTCCGAAAAAGTTTCACTTTTCAAAGAATGGCCCATTAACAGAACCAAATCTAAACAGACATACCAAGTGGTTAAAATTCTTATTGGACTTTTGTATCCAGTGTGTAATTTATTGAACCATCTCCTCCACAAAGTGGGCCAGGTTTTGTAATGCTTTTTGCTTGTTTCTCTTATTTTCCCTTTATATTTTTCATCTCTTTCACCTATCTTTCTGTTGATACATTATGTGTATGTCCCTTTCTCTCTCTTTCTCAGTTAATTTGAATATCATCATGAGATTCCCACTTATCTTAAATCTGAAACAATTTGGCCAACTTCATAATTCGTTTTTTTTGGTTAAAACTATACCTCTATAGTCTATACCTCTGTGTTATTATCATTCTAATGATTCTTGATATTATTCCAATTGTCTAGACATTTGACGAGTGTATTTTGATAGGAGCTGACAGTTTGCCCAACTTCATAATTTGGTTTTCGTTAAAACTACATGTATACTTCTATATATCCCTATACTACTAGCATTCTAATGATTCTTTATATTATTCCAATTGTCCAGACATTTGACATTTGTGTTTTGGAGGAGCTGTATACTATTATTATTCTAATGATTCTTTCTATTATTCCATTTAATTGTCCAGAAGCTTGATGAGTGTGTTTTGAAAGGAGCTGTATACTACTATCATTCTAATGATTCTTTATATTATTCCGATTGTCCAGACATTTGACGAGTGTGTTTTGAGAGGAGCTAGTGAATGCGTTGGGCAGAGGTCTTTCTACATCATTCCATTCTTCTGTGGTCAAGAGTTACGATGCAAGTGAGTACTCTGCATCAACTATTTTTGCCATAATCATCATTTTTTATAATCACAGTTGTTATCATCATTATTATTATCATTATTATTATTATTATTATTATTAGATTTATTATCATTATTGTTATTATTATTATTATTATTATTATTATTATTATTATTATTATTATTATTACTATTGTTATATTGTTATTGGTATTATTGTAATTGTTGTTATCAGTAGCAGTAGAAATATTGTTTTTTTAAATTAATATCATCCATATCATATTATAGAAAAAAAACAATGAAGTATAAATATGGGATATTGGGTACCACATTTTTGCAGGAACTAAATGTTAACTTCCTGTCCATTTTAACAAGAATAACAAATGTATTTAGGGTCTTTTCTTCTTGGTATATTTGCTGATTTTTTGTCAGTAATCAGGGGTGATAAATTAATAAATCACCCCCTTAAAAATAAAATGGAGGGATGTGGGTCACTGGGATGTGTTGCTCTCTATTATTCTCTTCCAGAGGCCATACTTAGACTGTAGCTAAACTTTGTTAATGTGGGCAATCATTTCATCACACTATGCATGGGACCTTCACTTTGTGTAGACCTATTAAACAAACCCATTCATTGTTGTTTTTATTAAGCTCAAGTTGTTGCCGAGTATGTTTTTACTTTACTAACTTCCCATGCCCTGAGTAATACGATGTCCTGTGGGTGTGTCACAAAGACTCAAAGTTGAACTTAAAGGGATAGTAGAGTTTTGGTAAAGAGGAAACAGTTTTGGTCAAACTGATTTTTAGTAACCAAAACCTGTTCCATTACATTACAATTTACAAACTAATAGTTATAACTCCACCATGCTCGAAAGGAATACAAAAATAACAAATGACTAAGTAAAAAGTATGTTATCATTAAAAAAGAACCGTTCAAACTCAAGAGGGCGCTCTCTAAAAACTTATTTGTTTCAACAATTTTAAATAAAATATAGTGCATGTTATGTTTTGTTGAAATTTAAAAACCTCTTTTGTACATTTTTGAAAAGAGGAAGCATTAAAAAAAAAAATGTAACGGCTGGTTCAAAATTATTGAATAATTGTGGGGCCCCACAAATATTCTGTCATTAAAATTGTATGCTCTTTCAAATTTGACACTCAGTTTTTCATTATCTCACAAAAAATTAGCTTGTGTAGCGCCCTCTATACCAAAACTCAACTATCCCTTTAACTCCAAGTTGGACTTGACAATTATATGAAAAGCCATTTGTAGCCCTGAAATAAATCATATTAAAAAAAAATTGGCCAGTATTTGAAACCTCAGACAAACGTTCATATCAATTATTTCAAAGCTCCTTGATAATAACAATTTTTAAACAAAAAAAGATTTATCAAACTTATTACAGTATATGCTTTTTTTCAAAAGGACTGTTTCAACAATATTGTACAAAGAAACTAACGGCTTTCGGTAATAGTCAGGTCCAACTTTAAATCTTTTTGAAACATCCCCCTGGCCATGCACCAAGGACAGGTTATCATAACAATCTTAATTGCACCCAGAAGTCCTCTGGTGACAATCATATTGTCATCGTCAGTTGAGAACGAGAAGGGCGCTTAGTCCCTTTTTGGACTTTGGAGATAATCATGTTGACCCATTCAGGACTGGTCTAGAAAATACTCTGGCAATTTAAAGGGATCTAGTAACTTTGTTGACATATATGTGCAAAAAAAAAGTGATGAGTGGTTGATGGGACCTACAATGTTTATTGTTGTTATCTGATATGTCCACTGGGTGTTGTGTGAACATTTGAAGTTAAATGGATGTTATATGGCCGAGTAATGAGCAAAAATGCCAAGTGATATTCACTTACTTACTCATTGCACTCCCTTTGTACACGGTTTTGACGATCCAGTGGATAATTTAACATCTGAACACTTCAATCGTAAATACCTTTTTAACGAAAGGGAAATTTGAAAAACCGAAATCTGTCCCATGCTTTTATTGTTAATACGAAATACGAATACAAGGTATGAGGGAACCGCTAGAATTCCAATTGGATTTTGAGGATTTGGACAATGTTACCAAGTCCCTTTGAAGGTCTAGGGAGAATACATGTTATAGTAAAATGAATCAGTGGATCCCGCAGACCTGTTCAAATGTTTTAAAAGTTTGGGAACCCTGTAGGCTGTAGAAACAAAATGTATCAATTGGTAATGAAATATTTCAAAAATTACTATCAATAATTAACAATTAAAGGGATAGTTGAGTTCTGGTGGAGAGAGTACAGTTTTAGTCAAACTGAATTTTAGTAAACAAAACCTGCACCATTACATAGTTATAACTCCACCATGTGCAAAAGGAATAAAACTAATTACAAATGACCAAGTAAAAAGCCTGTTTTCATTTTAAAAAAAGCTGTTTAAAGTTTAAACTAAAGGGGGCGCTTTCAAAAAATGCTTTTGTTTAAACCATTTTAAATAAAATTTTGTGCATGTGATGTTTTGTTGAAATAGTGATTAGATAGAGAGATAATCAACAACTATCTAAAAACCTCTTCTGAAATTTTTTGAAAAGAGGAAGCATTTAAAACGAATTTTAACGGCTGGTTCAAAATTATTGAATACTTGTGAGGCCCCACATTATGGATATTTCAGCCATTTCTGAACCGATTTTGATCAAATACAGTTTATTCTGCCATTAAAATTGTATGCTCTTTCAAATTTGACACTCAGTTTTTCATTATCTCACAAACAAATTATTTTGTGTAGCGCCCTCTATACCAAAACTCAACTATCCCTTTAATGTGCCAGGGATTTTAAAGGGATAGTTGAGTTTTGGTATAGAGGGCGCTACACAAATTAACTTTTTTGTGAGATAATGAAAAACTGAGTGTCAAATTTGAAAGAGCTACAGTTTTAATGACAGAATAAACTTTACTTGATCAAAATCGGTTCAGAAACGGCTGAAATATCCATAAACATAACCATTTGTAATAAATGTGGGGCCCCACAATTATTTGATAATTTTGAACCAGCCGTTAATTTTTTATTTTTATGTTTCCTCTGTTAAAAAATGTACAAAAGAGGTTTTTAAATAGTTGTTGACTATCTCTCTATGTAATCTGTATTGAACAAAACATCACATCACATGCACAATATTTTATTTAAAATTGTTGAAACCTATTACTTTTTAGAGAGCGCACTCTTGAGTTTTAACGGCTCTTTTTTAATGATAACAGGCTTTTTACTTAGTCGCTTGTAATGTTTTATTCCTTTCGAGCATGTTGGAGTTATAACTATTAGTTTGTAATGAAATGGTGCAGGTTTTGGTTACTAAAATTCAGTTTGACCAAAACTACCCTCTTTTATACCAAAACTCAAATATACCTTTAATGCTCTATGGCATTTGTGTGTAGTGTAACTCGCAAAAATGCGAGCTTGGCACTCAAGGAGTTAATATCTGAAAATGTTGCTTCTAATACGGGAAGCCCTGATCTACAAAATGGTACGCATTAAGTAAATTTAGCCAAAAACTGACCTTATGCCCTTCTCACTCTCACCCAATGATCTTATGATATATCCTTCCTGTAACTGCGAGTTGGCTTTCAAAAACAAAAAGTGCCAGTTCATCTTCTGGGTTCTATAGTTGCTTTGTTTGTGATAGTCAGTTGTAAAAGGATGGTTAGGAAGTAGACTACTGATAACATGTGCTAAATATGTGCAGTGGATTTCAGAGAAAAAAACATACATGGATGGCTCAGAGCGATTTTGCCCTACCCCACCTCCCCCCCCCAAAAAAAAAACAACAACAACAACACAAACAAACAGACCAAGAACAAAAAACAAAACAAAACACTTCCAATATCATAATTTTAAGATCTTAATTTTCTGATTTCATTTCATTGATTCACTTTATTTCTATTAAGTTGTCTCTACATTTGAATGTAGCCCCTATAATTTGTCATAGAGTACATGTAAAATCAGAGATCAGATTTTAAGGCCTGCAAGCTTTAGAATTAGCCCCTGAAAATAATGTTTTATTCCATATTGTGTGCTCATTATTTTGTTGTATTTACCTACAGTGGAACCTCTTTATAACGAGGCCTGATATATAACGAGGTACCTGGTATAGCGAGGTAATTTCACAGGTCCAATGTTTTATGTACGTATGTTGTTGTTTGTAAGCCCTGATTCAACAAGTTATCTGATATAAAGAGACACATTCAATGGACCCAACATGCTCGTTATAATGAGGTTACACTGTATTGAATTCATATGTCTTGGGAATAAGCCTTTGATTGGCCATTGGCCTTTGTTTATCCCCAGGCTATTATGATATTCTCATGTTTTCTGAATTTCTTTGTTTTGCCTTTTGTATATATTTTGGTATTTTTGTATGTATTTTTATCAAATGTGGACAAAAATGTTATTGAATTGAATTGATGTATCTGTACAGTGTATACAGAGAGCCAACTCAGTGGTCCCTGTAAGAGGCGATTTGGAACCTGAATGATCACTTTGTAAAGAACTAGAGGACACTTTCAGGCTCTTTGAGAGAGCCTTGCCAGATACTGAATGAGCACAAGCTTTAGAATTAGCCCCTGAAATTGTAATGTTTTATTCTATATTGTGTGCTCATAATTTGTTTGCATTTCCATATTATTATCCATACACAGAGAGCCAACCCAGTGGTCCCTGCAAGAGGCGATTCGGAACCTGAATGATCACTTCGTTGCCACGGGGATACTGGAAGAACTAGAGGACACTTTCATGCTCTTTGAGAAAGTCTTGCCAGATTTGTTTGGTGGTGCTTCAGCGATTTACAGAAAAATAGGTACATCAAAAAAATCATAATGAAAACATAGAAATGGTTAAAGGGTTTATATTCAAAACTGTAACCGTGTACGTGCAATTAGTTAATGAACATTACTTTGCATTTTTGCTTATTACTCAGCGATATAACGTTCATTTAAGTTGAAATGTTCTCACAATACCCAGTGGACATATCAGATAACACCAATATACATTATATCAACCATTCATCACTTTTTGCACATGTCCAAACTGTTACTAGGTCCCTGTAAGCTGAGAGGATGGTGAGCAAGCTGTTGCTGTCTTGAGATAGTCAGGGCCTGAATATTCCACTCTTTTTCATATATTTATTTTGTTATAATGGTTGAGAATAATAACAGACTTGCGTGACTTAATTCTTCTTCTTTGTGTCTTATTCCCATCAACTTTTCTATTCATTTCAGTTGATTCAGAATCGAGGATGAACCAAGCATAAGGTCAAACCATCATCAAAAGTAGCTGAAATAGTGAGGCAACACATGAAGCTGGAATTTCTTTTTCCTTATTCTGTTATGCTTCAGGATTAATAAAGGCTTGCGAGACTTAATTCTTCTTCTTTTAATTTCAGTTGATTCGGAATCGAGGATGAACGTGACATTCACCAAGCACAAGGTCAAACCGTCACCGAAAGTAACTGAAATAATGAGGCAACACATGAAGCTGGAATACCTCTTCTACGAATACGTCAAGACAAAGTTTCAGGCACAGAAGAGAATTTTCGGTATTTTATAGCAGAAGACTACACACTTATATAGAACACCTTATTAAAGATTATGTGGAACACCTTGTGCAAAAAAGAAATCTATGTCTATGCAACAACAACAACAAGAAGATATCAAATAATCGTTCCTATATTTCGAGCACAGAAGCAAAGTGTGGGTATTATATAGCATAAGACTACACACTTAAATGTGGAACAATATGATTATGTGGAATACCTTGTACAAAATTGAAATGTATAAATGCAAGAAATAATAAGATATCAATATCAACTATTGTTGTTCGAGACCAGGGTTTAGGTACGGAAGTGAAGTCTTGGTATTTGATAGCATTGGACTACTTATTCATTGTGCAAAAGCGAAATCTATATGCAAAACAAAAATTATATAAGATGTTAATTCATTTGCTTGAAAGTTCAGCTGTATTGTCTTTTGATACAAAGAATCATGCAAGGGGAGTATTATAGGAATGAGCTTGCCTAATATCTTATTGGTATCTGCATCCTTTGTCCCATCCAGGACAAGAACTATTTCAAGGCAAAATTGATCATTATTTCCTAATCAAATTGGCAACTTCGCATTTTTTGCTTTCTTTTATAATGACATCGAAATAGGTGGAAAATATTATAGTTTATTCAACTTTAAGAAAAAACATTAACTGGTTTGCCATGACGTTGCAAATTTGAACAACGAAATCCGATTTGAAAATGTGACACCACAGTGCCAATTTATGGATCAGCTGTATTTAAAATTCAGCTGTATTGTTTTTTGATACAAAGAATCATGCAAGGGGAGTATTATAGGAATGATCTTGCCAAATATCTTATTGGTAGATCTGCATCCTTTGAGTTCAAGTGATCCATTAACTTTCTATTTTCCCAAAAGTGATATTTTAGACTTTAATTATATACCAATTTTATTTTTTGTAAGATTCCTGAGAATGATATGTGAGATTTTCATAGAAAAAGAATGATGTTTACCTAGTGAAAACAGAGAAAATCAATGTCTGATTTTATCCTGATTCTATTATTATTATTCTGATACTTTTGAATACGGTCAAAAGCATTTATAGATGCTTATTAAATTAAATCTTAAATAGGGCCATTCTTTGAAAAGTGAAACTTTTTCGGAAAAATTGAAGTTTTATTTTTCTGTAGTTTTGTTTCATTTTTGGAATGATCCATGTGTAAAGTTTCATGAAATACATGATTTGAAGTTTAAAATGAAACTTTTTTACTCATTTGCATAAATTTACATATTTCAATATTTTTCTAATAATCATAATTCAGAAAATAATCAAGATATCAAAAGGATAATTAGCAAGCTCATTCTTCTCACTTTCCTGTACAGGTTGATACCAACTTTGTAAAAATTCAACCTTTCATTCTTTTCTAAACCCGATATTATAAAATTCCCATTTTTCCATTCATATTGTACATGTCACACACGTGACCACCCCAAAATGTCACACACGTGACCAGACGTTGCCACATAATTAAGTACTATAAAAAACAACGGTTTGATATAATTCTCATGCATTGCTATTGTTGTACTTACAAATGTATAGTACTTCTCTGGTAATAAGATGAACATTATAGCTATTCATATTTTAAAGAATTTTCCAAATGAAATTTAGTTATGAAAAAAGCGCTCCGTGCGAAGTCACACACGTGACCCATGCCATTTGACCTCTGACATTGAGTTACGTAATCCTTATAACATCTTTTGTGTTAAGTTTGAAAGACTACAACATATTCAAGTCACATATGAAGTAAAAATCATTATAGTCTCATACTTACTGAAATATAAGCATCTCATTTCAAAATTTGTCATGTTTTGGGTCACACACGTGACCAAGAATGGCCCAATATCTCCATGATTAGGGAGACATTTGAAAAACCCAAACCCATTTCATTCTTTTGTTACCATAAGCCAAACTGCAAGGTACAAGAAGTGTGAATGCTCCAAGTGATTTTGGTTGAATTTTACCAAGTTAATGGATCAGTTAACAATTTAGAGAAGGGTAATATATTTTTATATTATATAAATGACGAAGGTGTGAAGTGTGACATTTCCTATTTTCCCTCCATTTAAACAGTACTTTTTATCATGACTATTCACTTTGTAATTATTTTTGAAGTTCAATATTAATTAATTTTAATATAAACCTTACATAGTTTGACAATTGACATGTACTATTATCAGTGCCTTTTTAAAAGTTATTTGTAAATTACTATCTTTACTCTGTCCATGAAAATAATTCAAGTATAAGCAATAATAAACTGTATGTTTGAAAACAGCAATGATCTGTAAAGTTAACATGGAAGTCATACATTTATCATCTGGGTGTCATAGTGACCATCCAATTTTTGTTAACACTTTTGTTATTAATTTTAGGTTGTTTCAATTTTTAAATACAAATGTAAGTTGCATAATATCAATTTAATATTGGCGTAAGTTTTTATATACAGTGTAGATCTTTTATTTTAATTGTTTTTACATATCCATGTAAATATGAAATTACAACTCATTTTTGTAACATGAGATTTTCCCTGTTGAATATGAGTATTCCCACATTCATGACTGGTACTTCTTTTTTCGTCTTGCCCTAGTAAATGTTATTGGTATGTTAAGACTGGCTGAATTTATAGAAATAATGTTTTTAGAATGTACAGTACATGTATATCAATTTTTTCCCATATCAAAATCCTGCCAAAAATGGTAAAATTGTTGTTCATGCTATTGTTATTTTCATACTTTCTGGCAATTCAGTGAGATTATTTTGTTAAGATTATGAGTAAAATGATTTAAAGTACATGTATGTTCAGTATGGCCAGGTCCTATTAATTAGCGCGAACAAGTGCGAAGTACTGCGAACAAGCGCGAAGAAGTGCGAAGCAATTTACTGCAAACAAATTTCCCATTCGCACAGCATGCACGTGTTCGCAGTAATTAGTAATTGCTGCGCTCAATTACTAATTACTGAGAACAAGCGTGAACGGGATTTACTGCAAACAAATTTGTTCGCATATGATATCCAGTTCGCACTTGTTAAATCCTGTTCGTGCTTGATAGCATTCCATATGTTCCCTAACCCTAAACCTAAATATCGATCGCTTATTCGCGCTATATAGTTTGCGCTTGTTCGCGCTAATTAGTAGGACCGGTATGGCCTAATAAAATTTAAGAAATCAGTTTATACCCAAGTATTTACATTATGTAATGTACAAGTAGTTTGCGTCAAATAATGCAACTGTGTTTATTAGAGATATTATGCAAGTGCTTTGAAGATGTGATCATAAGTGATGTCATGTTTTATTTAAAGTGACTTGATCTTCTTATTTGTGACTTTTTATTTGTTTGTTTTCAAGCTTTATCACACATCACTGTTATACAAATGTTGAGCTTTACAAGTTTAACCAGATCCTGTTTCAGAAAAAGTTACAATCGATTGTAAAGTTGCAAACTTGCAATTAATTGCAAGTCAGAAGATATGCACATTTTATCCAATCAGATTTGTGCATTTAAGCCGTTCAGGACAGACAGAGTTTACTATGTATTTTCCATAGACCGAAGGCCAAATATTTTCGGGACCAGTCCTGAACGGGTTAATCACATGATCTGATTTACAATTAGTTGCAACTTTACAACTCTTTCTGCAACGGGACCCAGAAATGGTCCCATGGTACTCAGACAGGGGTCTATGGAGTATATTTGTTATACAGAATGGATTTGTTGTTTGTAAGTTTTGGTCATACATATGTGTCTTGGTTTTGACCTAAAGCAACTGAGAAATGATTGTATTGCCAATTAAACTATGCAAACTGTTTTGTACAATGTGTCAGCTAGGGCTCACAATTAGCATGAGTCCAGCTGGGGCTACTCAAAATGAGCTGCAGGCCATCGACAAGTTAATTTTATTGATGTTCTCGACTTCTCGTACTTGTTTTTGTACATTGTACCTTATTGCAGTTTTAAAAAAGGGGGGTCTGCCTCAACAGGATCTTAATATCCTATGTACATGTAGATCACCCACCCCTACTGCTATGACACTTACTATGCATTTTTATCTATGATTGTTTTGTTCAGTTTTGTTGTATTTGCTCATACTGTTTGCTTGCTTTATCATTGGTGCTTTTTAAGAGAGCTGAAATTGATGCCAAAATGCCATATTGTACTTGCCTGATTGGGCAACTTACATTGCTATATATGTTTTTATTCTGGACCAACACAACTTGACAACTCTTACTTTTACTTGCCAAACATGGGGCAAAAGTTCATATTATCTTGCATCAAGTGTGTCATAGTCAGATGTACGTGCACTCTCTTATATTTAATTTGTGAAGGAAAATGGCTGTACTACACATCATCAGTGTGAACAATATATGGATTATTTTTAGCCTAAATGTATTGATCTGTCGTTTCTTCTGTTTTGCCAATTGATGGAAAGTACATTGCTTTGTTACATTTGTATGTACCATGCCTTAATCAAAGTTAAATAAAACTTTATACATGTTTTGTTCAAGACTTGTGTACTTTTGGCCCTTTGTACATTTGTAAGTGTATTGTAAGCTACTTTTATAAATAGGTAGATCATTCAAAATATATCCTCATACATACACATAAGGTACGTTTGTTTAAATACAAAATTGAATAAAGTACACAACATAATGCATTGTTTAAAAAAACACAGTTTATTTACATTTATTCATGTTTCAAATACCAGCTTTTTCTCAACCCCAACAAATATTGTTAAACAACATGGGTGACATTGTGAATTTGATTTGAACAATGTTGCAAACTCTCTCAATTATAAACTGTATATGAAAGTACTGATGTTGCATTTTACATGTAATCATAGGCATAGGAGGCTGGGGGGGGGGGGGGGGGGGGGCTGCAGCCCCCCTGGAGTTTTGAAAACGGCCATATTCGTGCAAAACGCACCTGAAATTCTGGTAATTCATGTCATATTCGGCCAAAATCATGTCATATTCTGGCAAAATAATTATATATTTGGGCAAAATCATGTTACCTTCGGACAGTGTCATGTTATTTCCGGGCAAAACTGTCTCAAATTCGGGCAAATATGTTATTTTGGACTAAAAATTATGGAAAGCCATTTGTAGCCGTGGAATAAAATATATTCAAAAGCCAACAAAATACAATATTTGAGACTTAAACAAAAAAAAAATCATATATTTCAAGGCTCCGTTATAATAACAAATATAACTGATTACATCAAACTTTATGCCTTTTCAAAAGAACTGTTTCAACAATTTTACAAAGAAACTAACGGCTCTTCATAATTGTTAGGTCCAACAATGAAAACACCCTCCCAGATTATTTTTAAAAACTGGCCAATATGTCCAAAATAAGATCGTGGTGAGAGCTGACGAAATCAGTATGGAATGTTCTATAATACATCTGAGTAAGAAGAAACCTAATACAGTGGAACCTTGTAACAAAGAGGACCTTGGGATCAATGAAAATTACCTGGTTATATATTTAAAGGTATCTTGTTATACCAGAGCCCCGTTTCATGAAAGGGCCTTGGAATAACTTTAACATTTACGGCAACACGTGTTGTATGAAAGCGTTGTTGCTATTATTCTTCCAACCTTATCCTTTGTGATCGGAACAAACGCCATCCGTATGTCCATAGATCAGTCAGTCTCGTGACAGTTAAGAAACGTGAAACGGGGCCCAGGGTAACAAACAAAATTATAAAGAGCTTTGACCAGCAAGATTAGCTTACTATATAATACCGAAGTGTGACGTCACAGCTATTCATTACTATGGGTAATGGTTCTAACCAATGTCAGGCAAGCCAGATCTGACCAATGCGATTGCTAAGAAGGTAATCGTCCAGCTCTACCCCACTACCAAAAGTTCAAATCAAAGGACAAGCTGTTAAGAACCATTACTATGTTATAACAAAGGTAATATATGTGCCATCACTCCTTCGGTACTCTATATAGAGTTTTGTTTTAATCAGAGCTCTTGATTTTATGAAAAGGTTCCAATTTACTTCAATCTCTTCTAGTGGATGGCAACCTTTTGCAGGCAAAGGTAGGCCTTAAAGTGATCCATTAACTTTATATTTTCCCCCCAAATTAATATTTCAGACTCAATTTCATTGTAAGATTCTTGAGAAAGATATCCGAGATTTTCATGGAAAAAGAATGTTTTCCTAGTGGAAACAGAGAAAACCAATGTCTGATCTTATCACGATTGTTCGTGTGAAGTATCCAAATTCAGATACTACATAGACGATTGAGTATCCAATACTCTTGACTACGGTCAAAACCGTCCAATGATGCTTTCAAATTGAATCTTAAATATCTTGATAATTAGGGAAACATTTGAAAAATCTAAACCCATTTCATTCTCCTGTTACCATATTAAAGCCAAACATCAAGGTACAAGAGAAGTGTGAAAAGCTCCAATTGATTTTGGTTGAATTTTACAACGTTGATAGATCACTTTAAGCAAACATGGAATAATGGATACACAGTTTTGTTGAAGTCAAAAGAGCCTGATGCAATGCAACTGATGCAAATCACTGAACATTCTTGAAATATACATAGGATATACAAGTTTTTTAATCATCTGGGCCCTGTTGCAGAAACAGATGCAATCAATTGTAAGTCAGATCATACATGTAAATAAATGTGCAGATCTGATTGGTTCATATGTGCAAATTTACCAACTTGCAATTAATTGTAACTTTGTGCAACAGGGTTACGGGGCCCTGGTAAACAAATTAAGGCTGAGTCATGTCGGTAATTGTCGGAACCGGGTCCCGATAAACTTTTACCGGTCGGGAACCGGTATCCCGATATTTTTGCCGCCGGAAATTTTGGCGATCGTACGTCCAAAAAAGGAACATAAAACGCACTGGGGGGGAGGGCCGGGAGGAAGCCCAAACCTAGACCATCTTCTGGAGGGAATTGTGGCATCTCTTTGGCACTCAAAGTGTAATTTTATGAGCCAAAAAACAGTGAGCAACTCGATCAATTCCCACATGCGTGTAGAAAAATGCGCCCAGGCGATGATCGCTGCCGACGCCGGCATGCAGTAATGCCAATAGCGGTCGAGCGGGCGGCAGGGCGGTAGTGTCGCCACTCGCCAGCGGCAAGCTCGGAGAGTCGGGCGATCGCGAAAGTTGGTTTGGTGGTATGAAATTGATATATTTTTTATTTTTAATGTAACCAAACATTCTAACATGTTTTTCTTTTTCTGTCCTTTTTTAGGAATATGCCAGACGATCTCAGGCAGCAAGAGTACCACAGATTTAGATACCAGGCTCATTCAAAGCATCTGAAAACCTACAGTTTCAACCGACATTTGGGCTTTTAGAAAAATCATCTTTTATAAAGTTTATATATTGTTTTTATCTGTCAGTGTACAACTAGATCTTTTTAAAAGTCATAATCTTTTAATCAATTTGTTGGCCCCTTTCTTATTTGCATTGTAATAATTTTGTTGTTTGATTTGTTGGTCCAGTTCATGTGTTTGTTGATCATGACGGCGACGATGATGAAGATAATAAGTCTATATTTTTTTAGTTTCATGTGCGATACCGATGATTTTAATTGTAGCCTAAATAACTTATGCGATTATATAATTATATTATATAAATTTAAAATTGTAGTTAAGTAGTTTAATATTCAAAATGACGATGGCTTGTGAACTTGTGATAATTGTGAATATTATTATTTTATCATTTTTATGATTATGAATTTATGATGATCTAGATCTTAACATGATAATGTGGTGATGCTGTTGAAAAACGTGATGTTGATAATGGCAAAAGATTGTTATAATTATAATAAACATGATTAAGTAATGAATTGGTAATGACTAATGAGTGAGTATACGATGATTATTTTGATGATGATGATGATGATGATGATAGTTTTGGCATAAAAACGCTGATGATGGTGATTGATGAGACGAAATCACGAAATGACATCAAGCATGGTGACTTTTATGGTATGATAAGGCAGCTTGATATTAGGAGATCACATAATCACGACATGGGGAACGTCGCATACTCGCATGTATAACTCTACTTTTCATGAAGGCTGGCCCCACTTATACACCCGAGGTAAGTCAGGTAAGTATAAATGTGTGACTTTTCTGGGACTGAACAATCATAATAAATTAGATTATCACCAGCAATACTAAGCTTAAGCAATACATCCCCGAGATTAATACCTACATTATTTCGATCGCCATCTATAAAGCCAAGGAAATCATATAGACTAGTTGATGCCGGATTAGTAAATGCATGTGGCATGCTAGCAAAGGACGCGAAATCTCTCACAACACACGTGGCTAGCCGGCTCAGGCCGGTTGACGTTGTATTGCAATTGATAAGCGTGCTGCATTTGCATTGTACATGTATATGCTAGCGCACGTAATGTACGAAGGTACCGTACGCGTACCGTAACCATGCAGTTCCCGCCATATTTTGCCAACACACTCGCACTACAATTTCACCAGTTAGGTTTCTCACGTTAACTTGTAATATTTTACTATAGCCGAAGCATTGTTGGTAAGTACATGTTTGATATTACATCGTCTGTTGAATAGACTACTTTAACACTTCAAAGAAAAAGCACAGATAGTATTTTACGTTTTGTCGAATTGTGAACCTGATACGCTAAACGTTCATGACTCTCCTCTGGGTTGTTCTGCACACAATTATCACTCGTGAACAGGGGCTCGCGATTCAACACGATTCTTCGCATGAAAATGAAAATCCTGCAAAATTTAACTTTGTGCTTTCTTTCTGGAGATGTGAAAGTAGTGTATTAGAACATAATGTAATATCAATCATGGACTTGACAACGAGGTTACGGTGATTGTGATATTTTGCTCTAATTCTAAAATGTCACGAGAAACCATATACTAGAGCACTAGAGGGGCGGGGAGAAGACGGTTTTGCACCGTTTAAGTTTATATACATTATTGCATTGTCATGTGATGTGGCACGTGACGTGTATCGTATTAATTGGGGGGGGGGGGGGGGGGGGGGGGGGGGGGGTGGCATGCAAAATCGCACTTACATTAAATGTTTATTGGGTGCACACTGCACACCTTATTCCTTACCTTTACATATATTGGGGAGAAAACCTTTCGCTTGCAAAGTTTGTTCAAAGTCCTTTTCAACGAACAGTCATCTGACAGAACACACAAGGATACATTCCGGAGAAAGACCTTTCACTTGCTGTATCTCATTCTCTCATGCCTTACCCATCATATCTCTTTCTCAAAAACTTTAAGATGTCCGTTTTCATTTTTGTTCTCACGCACTTACGCTTTATGCTTATACTCCAGGGGTGTCGATCCGTTTTTGAGATTGGGGGGGCGAAATTTGAAAAAATTTCCAGAGTGACCATGCACTGAGAGAGCTAAAAGCCCCACATTGGCATGCCCGGCAGTTGTATTATGCGCTCATTGAAAGTGTCTTGATGGCTCGAAGACCTGACTTTGGGGGGCACCCACATTTGGGGACAATAATGGGGGTCCAGGGGGCGGAGCCCCCGGAAGCTTTTAGATTTCAGTCATTTGCTCCTAGCATGGGTGTTAAAATTGTATAAAATAGTGAACCTACTCATAACGTATTTTTAAAGGGCATAGCGAGGAAAAGACTGAGCCTTGCATGAGATGGATCCACGTGATCATGTATACTATAGAGCCATCGATATAGTCTAGGGCATTGGGCTCCCATGAAACTAAACAAGTGCGTCAACAATTTCTCAAAAGTGTAGGGGAGACATTGCGAGGAAGCGAAGCGACCGAGCGGGGGAGGGTGTGGGAGGGGGTGTCCCCCTCCCACAGTAGGGAGCTTTTGTATTTTGGGGCGTGAAATTGTGCGATTTGGTGCACACCTGAGACAGATATTTCACGTAATATGAAGTATATAGGTATGGAACCAAACATACATAATGACAAAGGGAGGGGGACAATCTGCTCCTTTTTCAAATGTGGGGGGACATGATATTCCAATTTGATTTGCGTTCAGCGCATATGTACCGAGATTATTTTATTTTCTGTGACGGTGTGCTATCTATAGATAAGGGTTTAATAAACTTCGTTTGAGGTGTGCGTTTGAGAAATTACGCTGCTCAACACATTTCAAAAGGTGAGTTCCCGCAACCCAAATGAAACTTGCAATATGAGAAACTGTATGCGCGCGGCAAAAAAAAAGATTTACAGTCCTTTTCAAACTAAAAAACGGCTATTTTGAAGATTAATTATTGATAAATGTGTCTTTCCCCTCTTTGGCATTATATCACTCGATTTTTTTCTTCCTCATTTTCGGAATTATTGGGGGGGCGAAATGATATGTTCGCCCCCCCAATATTTTCATTGGGGGGGGGGGGGCGACCGCCCCCCCCCCCCTGCCCCCCCAGGATCGACACCCCTGTTATACTCCCTTCCTTGAATTATTTCCCAAGTTGCAATCTCACACCTTCCTTCAAAGTTCTGCATGATTTATCCAATGAGAAGAAAATAAATACAAGACTTGTGTGCACGATATGATATAAGTAATTTATAATATGTAACGAACAAGATAACAAGGCAGAGCCTTTGCACTACTTGCGTTTTTACGAGAGTCGTTGATCGCGGAATCATGTCAGGTGTCCGACTGAAGTTATTCTCCGCCTCTCTCCCCCTCTCTCGCCGTATTTCCAATCCCTCTCCCCTCTCGCCGGATTTCATATCATATTATGTATGACAGCATTACTCGGCAGCTTTCCCCGACGTCCGCATAAACAGTCGGAAACGGTAGGAAAATGAAACACCTGCATTGCATGCTGCATGCAGATCAGAAGCCCCGATTCACACACACCCACATTTATTGAATAATAATCATCAGTATCACACGATCTACGCACACGACATAGTTTTTGGCCACAATCGTCCGTTTACTTTTATTTCACCAAGTCATGCTCATCACGCATCAGAATCATCACTCCTCAGAATCAAAATCTTTATTCAAAAATTCCGATCATCATTTATATCATCCATTCATAGTCCTCCAATTATTCATCTTCGTACAAATTATCAGCGTGACCATATTCAAGCATTAGATAGCCGGGTTACTCATAATTAATTTGATTATGTATAATTAATATAGTATAAGAATATTTGTAATCGTATTCAATTTATTAAACTTCATTTTTTTCTCCAGTAACTAATGCCGTTTTGCCGCCCTTTTCCCTTTCTGTATTTATTTTATTTTCGATCCTAAATATAGAAAAAGGCTTTCAATCCAGTCTTAGTAATAAATGGATTATGGTTCATAACGTCATACTGCCAAATGATTTAATTAATTTATATGTCAATCATATTGCCTACATAGTACATGACTGTATTCTTAATATTTCGTTGCCCTCATTTTCCGTCAAGACCATCTCTGGACATCCGCTCAGTTTCTTTTATACTCCGTTTTCAGGTCTTTCTTGATCCCCTTGATCTGATGTGTTCTGTTACTTCTGTAAATGAAAACAAAATAAATCATGTTAGATTAGTATAACAACATGACTTACGTGAGTATGATTCCCCCAAATCATACTTGGTAAGTCTATCACTGTCAATGCCCGCCGCGCCGCGCCGCCCCGCACGCAAATTTTGATCACTTGGAATATCCGGATAGACACGGGTACGTTGCGTGGCGCGGCAACGGGCGTTGTTAGCGTCACTTCGACTATACTCACGTGTGCATGTGCGTGGCAAAAGCCTCGTTAATTACGGTGCCGAAAAACGTTTAAAAAATTAAAAGTTACATCAGTTTAACAAATAAGTTATACTGCCTTTCCCATAAATAAACAGTAACCAAACATTAAGTGATAATCTTAATTTCTTTTTTAACATTTTATTTATTTATTTATTTTTTCGGGGCACCGTTTCCCGATATACCGAACCGGGTCCCGATTGAAACGGTCGGTAACCGGTGTGATCGACCGAACCGACTCAGCCTTAAAACAAATCATCATTCAAATACATCATTCATTATGTAGTAGCTGTACAGACATACTTCCGATGAATGAAGAATAAATACAAATGAAATTGATTAATTCTGTTACCGTCCCTATGTCTGTGGTAACTGGTAATCCTTATCATGATCTGTCTCTGTGAAAACATCTGGAAAATTAATTCCTAATCATCCATAAAACCTGAAAACAATTATACTTGTTGCATTGTGAGTGTACACTGCATAGAGAAACTTCTGATAAATGAAGAACAAATGAAAGTGACCAAGTTTTAATTTTGTTACCTGTCCCTATGTCTGTGGCGATCCCTATCACGACCTCTGTCTCTGTCTCTCCGCATCACAATCGATTTCTCTATCTCTCTCTCCCTCTCTTGACTTCTTCCCATCTCTGTCTCTTCTCTCTTCCTCTCTCCTCTTCCATCCATCATCAACTCACCTTCCTTCTCTCATCCTCTCCTCCCTCCTCTCCAACCCCCAAACATTATTCATCACATCGCAGGTGTACAGACATTATTCTTACTATTATAGAACATATGAAAATGACAAGATATATCGTTACCTGTCCCTATTCCTATGGCGGTCCCTATCACGATCTCTGTCTCTGTTTCTCTCCGCACCCCGATCTCTTTCCCTCTCTCTCTGCTTCTTCCCATCTCTGTCTCTCCTCTCTTCCTCTCTCCTCTTCCGTCCATCATCATCTCCCCTCCTCTCCTCTCTCCTATCCTCCCTCCGATCCCCCGATCGAGAGCTTCCTCCATATCTGTCCTCTCTAGATCTCTCCTCTCGAGATTTCTCCTCCTTTCTTCTCCTCGAGAGCCTATCATCGTCAGATTCTTCCGAGCTGTCCCTCCGTTGCTTCTTCTTCGACTTCTGATGCCTTCTTCTATCGTCGTCCGATGACTCTGAAGCATCCCTCCTCTCTTTCCTCCTCTTCTTGTGGTATTTTCCGTCGTCTTCGGAGGAAGATTGGTCCGCTGAACTGTACCTTCTTGGTTTCCCTTTGTCCTGGATGTATTTACGGAAAATGTATTGAAGCAAAATGCATTAGAACTAATTATATGTACCACAATGACCAACACTCTCAAGGGGTAAGGAATATTTTCTATGGATAACAATGAACAGAAAGATATTTGTTTGAACCATGATTTGGATTTACTGATTTATGATAGCCTTCCCCTCCTGGACATATTTATTTTTATTAAAAAAATTAATTTACATGACTACGTTCAAGTACAACATTTTTTTGTTATCTTCACTTAGGGAAAAATACAAATCATACTGAGGATAATTAAATTCCTTCATGCAATTGTACTGACCTTAATTGTCAGAATTATCTGTACCAACATGAACAAAAAATAGCTCTGCAAAAGTATCTACATGTATTACATCATTTTACAATTATATTTTTTCTCTCAAATTGTTACCTTCTTCTGGTTTCTCCTGTCCCTTAAATCGTCACTATCGCTATCTGGATTGTTCCTCCGTTGCAGGTTGCGATGAGAGCTGGATTGTTTCCCGGGAGCGCCCCTCATGGGCCCCTCATCATCAAGCACCAGACCATACTTCTTACTGAAAACATTGCCATGGTTAAAGAAAGTTTTAAGTCAACTTAACTACCTCCAATTAAAACTCCTATGGAGTATTTAAGAGGATTAAACAACCAAGTACACCTCTCATAAATTAAGAAACATTCTCCCTTTTAAATATAAAAGGTGTTTTATCGCCCTGATATCAAATTTTATTTGTTTTTCAATGAAAGAATGTGAAGCGCCCCTCATCATCCAGAACCAGACCATACTTCTAACTGAAAACATTGGCATGGTTAAAGAAAGTTTGAGTCAACTCTCGTTAAAGAAGAAACAATCTCTCTTTTAAATATAAAAGGTATTTGTATTGCCCTTATATCGTATTTTCTTTGTTTTTCAATGGGCAGATGGTTGACCGATACTTTTACCTACTTGCATTATTCTGAGATACATTATATGTATTATATTAATCAATCATTTTCGATAAAACACATTTGGAACAGTATAATCACTACAGCACTTGAAAGTGAAACAGCGAAATTGCACAAAAATATAACTACACATATAAGTATTTACAGCATTGACAGTGGATTATTATGAGGATGATCAAAGACAATGCTCATGAGCCTCTTGGAAGGAATGCTCCCCAGGGAGTGGAGATGGTGCAGATACTGTGTACTGGCTGGCATTATAACGTATGACTGGGGTAATAATAGTGCAAAGTGCTTAGAGATGATATTGTATCATATTGGGCGCTTTATAAATTAAACCTATTATCATTATTATTATTAAAAGTGTTAATTTATTATTGTAAAAGGATACGATTCTCTGCTTTTTGTGTCTTTGATGGCAAACTGAGGCCGTCCTTCATCTTGCAGAACTGGACCTGAAAAAGAAAATCAAGGTTGCATATATAAATGGTACCTCTTTATAACAAGCTCCGTTATAACGAGGTACCTGATATAACGGGGTAATTTCACAAGTCTGGGTTTTATGTATTTCATTATTTTTAGGCCCCGATACAACGAGAAATCTGATATAACGAGGTAATTTCACAGGGCCAGGTTATATGCATCTTTTATCATTTTTAAGCCCTGATACAACGAGAAATCTGAAATAACAAGGTAAATTCAATGGGCCAAGGTGCTCGTTATAATGAGGATTCACTGTACAACAAAGACAAATATAAGATTAGTAACAAATAATGCAGTAAGGTATGATTTCTGACATCCGTAATGAACCAAAATCTAATATCTTTCCATTCTTGAGCAGTTCATATACATGTATATGAATTTGAATCCTTCTAAAGAGCCTCCACACAATGTTGGCCTAATAAGAAGGGTTTTGTTGTAAAATGCAATATCTCCAATCAAGAAAATTATAAGAACTCATGTGATTCTATTAACCAATTGCCTACTGGAACCTTTATGGTCCTGTATAACTCTAGATGGGGATTGAAAAATCTATTAGGTAACGGGTTAATCATACATGTACATTAACTCTAAAAATAAGCCACGATGTAAAATGTTCATGGTATCATTTGACAGGCATTATTTTGCAGTGTACGATTGCGGCCTTACTTCAAAATTGTCAGCACTGCAGTTAAGTGCATTTTGCAACTTCATGTACAATGGCATACTGGCCAGCAATGGAAAAAACAGACTCTCGTCGGCAAAAATCAAGACTGGGATTTTTAAAGCAATGAAAAGAACCTTTCACTAGCTTCAAATCGATACCACATTCATGAAAATCTTTAAAAATATGTGGCAGAACTGTGTTTGTTTCATATATTTTGCTGATGAGTTCAAATAAATGTATTGATTGCACTTTAAGTCATTTTCTTTCTAAACAGCATTTGCCAAAAAGGTCTTGATTTCGTCACATACAGTACATCTTCTTTCTTTTTGTTTTCATTAAGATTTTAAAAATTTGTTTTAGAACCCTGACCTTTTGCAGTCATCTGTAGCTTGGCCACCGACTGGCTACAGTCTACATGGATACGGCAGTCATCAATCAGAACATTGTCCATCTTGAAGTATGACAATGTTACTAGATCCCTTTAGAGCCAATTACTTCAAAACGTTATTTGCTGACAAGAACCTCATTTTGCCAGAGCTTGCCACACATTTTCTTTTTTAATAAACCAAATTCAAGATAAAGAAAAGAACTCCTGACCCTTTGCGGTCATCTGCAGCTTGGCCACCGACTGGCTGAAGTCTACATGAATGCGGCGGTCATCAATCAGAACGTTGTCCATCTTGAAGTATGCTTCCTCGCAATCCTCCTCCTGGTCAGAGAAATTCAATTCAATTCAATTAAATCTCAATTTCAATTCAATTTCAGTTACAATAAAACAACAACATCAAAATTACAATATATACAAGTGAAAAATTATGTAGATATGATGGAGTATCATTATGTATAAACCAATAATATGACATTAACGATTAACAGGCTACTTACTAATGTTGGAAGATGTATTCATTACTAAAGTTTTAACCCAGGGTCAACAACTATTGTTTTTTTTTTGTGCTTTAATAACAATAAGCCTCTACAATTATTTAGCAATATTCACTGGCCTTGAGTGGTATATCAACATATATTGTATATGAGCTAGCTGGATTGTATAGCACTTGTAAGTTGAAGATGAGTGCATAATATGATCCTAGTCAAAAGGCAGCATAACCGAGGTCACACATTTTGAGGATAAAAATTTCAGTGAGTGGTTCTCGTTGATTTTGACTGGAATTGTAACCAAACAACCATCAAAACTGGCCTTATAGTAAACAAACGGGTTGTACTGCGATTCAACACAACAGCAAGTTACATGTTGTTGTTGAAAACAAATCTTCACAAACACCCCCCCCCCTCAAAAAATCTTTACCGACACACCCCCGCCCCTAAACAATTCTTCACCGAAATCCCCCCCGTCGAAAATGTTGGTCGACGAAATAACGCCCCCCCCCCCCCCCTTGAAAAAATCCTGGGTACGCCACTGCATCATCCCAATTGTTTTTGCCCCCTCTCTTTACAATGAGGTACCACTGTATTCATGCTGGTAATATATGTGCAGTTAGAATGCAGTCTGAGAGCAAGCAAAAACTACACTCCTCTGCACCCACATCCAATCACGGAATAGTGATGATGTTGCTATAGATGCAGTATTACATAACATCACCCCTGTGAGGGTGGTGGTTCTATTTAAGTGAAACATTTGTGAAGTTCTTTGCCTACTCACCCTCTCAAACTCAATGAAAGCATAGCTGAGGGAATCCCCTGTCACTTTGTCCTTGATGACTTCACAGCTGGGAGAACAAAGGAAATGAAGAATAATTATGGATTGGTTAGACGTCAAGGGATAATGTACATTAAAGTGATGCCTGTAAAGAGTCTAACTCCACGAAAAATACTTGGAGCTTCCTCGTTTCTCTTCTGCCGTGTTATTTAGCTTATGGTAAGAGAAGAATAAAATAGGGTTAGATTTTTTTCAAATGTCCCTTTGGTATGAAGATAATTATCATTGAAAATCCTTATTTCAAAAGCGTTGATCAACGCTTTTGATAAAAAGTACAATTGTCCTAGCTGAGAACGTCCGCATGCAGCACGCGTGAGAACATTCCGGTGATTGAACTTTGAGCCGAGCGAGTGCAAATTCCATGAATTCTGTACTACGTGTGTAAACATACACGGGTGCGAATATCTCAAACGGATCATTCATTACTGCGACAAATGTATGGCAGACAATCAGTATTCGCTGATAAAATATTAACTCAATATTCGTTTTTTTCACTAGGTGTTCGTTTTCTTTCAAACTTTCACAAATCTTTCAATTGTATTTTACAATGATATTGATATAGGATTGAAGTCTCAAATGTCATTTTGTGCAATATCTGACACTTTACAGGTATCACTTTAAGATTGAAAAAAGCATGTACATGTATGTGCAATCAAACCTGTCTATAATCTTATTTAATAGCAGTGTTCTTCATACCTTATCAACATGAATCTGAATCTGCTTACATTAGATTCTATCACACCTGACGAAGTGTTGCAGCGGCGCACGAAACGTTGTGATCTTTTAGATTCCTTGTTGACCATACATTGCGAGACAAACGAATATCACTAGCGATATTATTTCCGATATGAATCTGTTTACGTTGAATTCTTGTATGTATTGCTAATATTAAAATTGTAAAGGGAATGAGAGTTGTGCATGAATATGAAAATAGACCAGCTTTTAATAGCCAAACTTCCAAGGGGGGTCTTTAAACAGCTGGACATAAAATGCATTATACTAGAACAAGTTTTTCACCCTCATCAGTTGATTTCATCAACAACAAATCTAACAAAAAAGAATAAAATAACAAAAAATATATTGATGACTTCAGAATGGTTTTCAGGTCCTTTTTAGGTTGCGATTGACTGAGATGAAAATTGAACCAGCAACCTTATATCTGATTCCAGTCCAGATAATCGCAATACAATTTTGTATCAAACGCATTCAACTCAACGACTCTCACCTTGCTATCTTGCCGAATCGAGAGAAGATGATTTCCAGATCCTCTGAGGTAGTAAGCGGGTTCAACTTGCAGACGAACATGACATTCTCAGGGGGCTTGACGTCCGCATCAGGGAGATCGCCAATCTGTCAGATACATACAAGAAAGAACTGTCAGTTAAATCCGTCTAAGTCTAAAACACATTATTTCAAACATAGGGAAACTGACCAGGGACCCGTTTCAGAAAACTTTTCAAATGTTGTAAACGTCCAATTATTGTAAAAAGTAACGTCATCAGCCAATCAGCATGCACCATTACCATGGTGGTTACAATAATTGGACACTTACCACTATTCCATAAGGTTTATGAAACGAGCGAGAGAAGTATATACATGCTATATCAATTAAATAATGAGCAAAGAAAATGGGATTTCTCCGGGATTTGAATCCGAGACATTCAGATTGCTAGACTGGTGCTCTACAAGCAGAGCTATAGAAAAACCTGATGTTGTGTTCTTTGGTTATGTTTTCATTTAGGTCTAAAACAAGCACGGAGGATGTTTCTCAAGCCCCAAACCACATAGAGTGGTGAAGTGTGATGTCATCAATGATGTCATAAACGTCTTTTTTTGGAATGTTCAAATTTGGACTTCATTTTCTGAAAGAGCATAACAAATAATGTCCAAATACCGAAAATCAATTGAATAGGTTACGTATTGGCTGAGATATGCCCATCCGAATGATTTTTGTTGTCAATGGGCAATCAGTGTTATAGTGCACTGGTTCATAACTTTATGAACCAGTGCACTATAACACTGATTGCCCATTGAAGTAAAATTCATTCGGATGGGCATATCTCAGCCAATATGTAATATATTCAATTGATTTTCAGTATTTGGACATTACTATTGATGCTCTTACAGAAAATGGAGTTCAAATTTTAAAATTCGAAAAAAGTGTGAGCAGTAAAAGCTACAGAAGCTTTTATTTGGATTTAGCTTACACACTAATAATTGTCACGATGTGAAGCAGAATTAAAGGAATGATCAGTAAAATGTTTAACATATTAAACAGTCAAGAAATGATTGTCCCTTACCATTTCCAGGATCTGAGCGTTAGCTTTCTCCTCCTTGATCTTCTCCTTGCTTTCAAGTTCCTCCTTGGTCACATCATCATCATCCTTGATGTCCTCATCTGCTCCTATTCGTCCACTCTGTAACATAGAGAAAATATACAGGATATTAACAAACAAATATTTATTTTTATCAATTTGAAAGGGTGGAGAAGAATTTAGTTCATATTTATTTCCATCCAATACACCCATATCCTCTCTTTTCTCACCCCTCCACCTTCTGGGTCATCAAACGATGTGTTTACAAGTCCATCTCACCATATCTCCCCTTCCCTTCTACCTCCCCCTCCTCCTCCCCTCCTGCTCCCCCTCCTCCTTCACCTCCCTCACTTTGTTCTCTCACCTCTAACTGTTCCTTGCTTGGTTCCGGTGACCGGTCCGGTATCTCCAGGCCTTCTGGGTCATCAAACGGATCATCCAGAATTATGGTGTGGTTTATCCTATCAAATACAAGAAGACAGAAAATAAATAATTCATAATACATTCTATGTGAGAGATATTGCACACCAATTATACAAAGTGACCCTAGTCATATAAAATACAAACTTACTTTTGATTTGGCTTTACATTATTATTACTTCTGGCAGCATATACACATTGCCATCATTCCTACACTCAAAGTGCACATTTTCCACTCCCTAATGAGCACTCTAGCCAGTAAACTGTTATGCACATACATGTACAGTGCTAACATTGCTAAAAACCACAGTCCCTTCCTTCATGAATGTTGAGCAAGTTACTCAAGTTGTGCAAATAAAATGACATCACTTTTAATACAAATTTATGAAACTTATCTTTCTCATACAAACCTTGTATAGTAATAATAATAATAATAGACATTTATATAGCGCAAATTGCAAAGAGCCTCTAAGCGCTTAAATAATTATTTAATTATTATTACCCATGGTCATCCCACATTTCCAACCCACACAATGATATTGCATACTTTCTCAACTCCCCAGGGAGCACACTAGCCGAACTGCCACTGATGATGGCGCTACAGGCTAATTAACACCCGACCATGGTACCCATTTATACACCTGGGTAGAGAGCAGCAATTGTCTTGCTGGTCTGTTTTCCTTGTCACAAAATGCTTCTCTTATTTTGTCCAGTGGATAATATCCTTGATTTGATTTCTTAGACTAAATGCATTAGTTATAGTATTATGTTTTTTATGTTTCCTCGTCAGTCAGCCTCTGAAGAAGATTTTGCTAGGATCGAAAATTTAGGCCCTATATTAACTCTCACTAAATGCATTACTTAAATATGTTCCATACACACCTGATATCTTGGTACGGTCTGTTTTCCTTGTCGCAGAAAGCTTCGCTCATTTTGTCGAGGACATCAAAGCCCTCGCTCACTTCCCCAAACACCGTGTGCTGGCCATCTAAGTAATCCAGGTCCTCGGCCAACGTGAAGAAGAACTGGTTGGAATTTTTAAAAAAGAGAGTGAAAATGTTAGAAACAAAATTTAAATAGTGTCAAATAAAATAAAGTGGTTTTGTCTATTTACGGAGCTTTATTTACAGGGCAATGTGTTAGACAGTAAGGGAGGTCAGAACCTAAGGCAGGGGGCGTTTTTTTTTACAAAGGTTCTAAGTTTAACTAAACTTTTAAGTTGGACCTAACAATTACGGAAAGCCATTTGGTGCCTCGGAATAAAATATATAAGAATTTAAAACTTCAAATAAAAATGTACATCAATAACTTTAAGGCTCCTTGATAATAAAAAAATAATACTACTGTTCTTTAAATACAAAGAAATGAATGGCTTTCCATGATAGTTAGGTCCAACTTAGAGTTAAGTTCAACTTTGAATCTTTGTGAAACAACCCCAGGATCTTTGTTTGACAGGGTTTTTGTTTGACCACAGTAGGAAGCAGCGAAAAAATTAATATTTTTTATTTCGGGGGCTCCTTTTCGGGGGCTACTTTTCCAACTTTCGGGGGCTACTTTTATCATCTCGGGGGCTACAAATTTCCGGGCTCTTTTTCAAATTTCAGGGGCTACTATTAAGCTCTAATGATGTAAGTGATAATCTGATAAGCATTTGATCACGATTCAAACATAAAATAAAACTAAAAATCCAAAAAATATTTTTATATATTTTTTTTTTGGGGGGGGGGGGGGGGGGCTACTTTTTTTTGGGGGGGCTCTTTTGGGCATTTCGGGGGCAAATTCGCCCGCCGCCCCGTGTATTTTTTGTGCTGGTAGGAAGAGGGTTATATATATACTGACCTGAGAGCCGTGCATGTTCTCGCCATTGTTGACCATGGACAGAGCTCCTTTCTTCTTGTGCTTGATTCGGGGGTTGGTCTCCATCTCAAAGTACTTTGCCTGCTCTCCGTACAGCTTACTATATGGGCAGTTATAAAACAGTAGGAAATTATTTCTGGATTTTTCTTTTTCAGGCAATTTATGGCATTAATGTACATGTATGTAAAAGTGACTTATAAATATTGAAATCGCAAAGTTATAGTATCACAATTCCTTGCCTCTATTACAAATAAAGCAGTAGGAAATGATTTTGGGATATTTTTTTTCCAGGCATTTTTTTGGCTTAAATGTATTTTAAAATGACTTATATTGACATCGCAAAGTAATAGGATCACAATTCCTTCATTAAATAATCTGTATGGGTATTTATTCATTTTGCATACATAAAGACTCTTCATCTTTCACATTGTTGAGAATAAAAGCAAATATCCAATACAGACTTTGGGGGTGGAATTCACAAAGGAGGCTTATACATGTAAACGATGGTTTAAACCATGGTCTACATCTAGAGTGCTTCTTCTAGAAAAGACAAACACAACAAATTTGTCAAGATGTAGTCGTCGTTGCTTGCCGACAAGCTCACCAAATAAAATTCACTATCTGAAAACAAAGACACCTCATTAACAATGCGTAGATTCAAAATTATTAACCAGTCTTGGAGGTCTCGAGGCCGGCCTCGGCCTCGAGGCCGGACTCGAGGCCGATTTTTCAGTCCTCGGCCTCGGCCTTGGCCTCGTAATGCCGTGACTCGGACTCGTCCTCGGCCTCGTAGCATGCGGCCTCGATGACTCAGGTCGAGGCCGGTTCGAGGCCGGAAGATTTCATAGAATCTGGTGAATTTAAGATTCAACATCTATTCACTATTTTGAAGTATTTTCCAATAATATTTCATAAAAAATGTAAATCCTAAGATTGATAATTAACCCTCCCAGTACAGTCAAGGGCTGATTCAATCTCTTGCGTGCTTACTGAGTCAGGTCATGAGACTTTTTTTTTGTCCAATCAAAATGATTGATTCTTTTCACCCTTTTTTGTTTTGTTTCTATTTGTTTTCTGAATCGCGTGAATCGGCCCGGAAGCGCGTATCAATATAAGTGTGTGTGAGTGATGAGAACGTGTATGCAGTGTGCGCTACGTGCGATGCGCTAAGTCACATGTGTCACAGTGTTGCTATCGTCATGCAGTATTTTCAGTATGATTTTCATGTGATTTGAAGATTTGTGATTTTGGAAGTTCTCTGAACCAAAAACGATCGTTTCAACGGAGGGCGAGGAGTAATTTATCAACCCAGAATCGGCATTTATCGAGATTTTGTTGGTAACTGATTATTATTATATTGATAACGAACGTGAACACCAATCATACACGGACAAAGAAATAAAATTTAATGATATTGTACGATATTTTCGGGAGATTCTTATAGTTATACAGCTAGCTACGCATTAAGCTAAGATGACGCCAGACCGACCGGCCAGGCGCTTGATGCAGGGGATTCCCGGTGTGTGTAGATTGGAGCTTGAAGTAACACCAAAAGGATTGTTATCATTTTGTGCTTTTCTCAGTAAATTCCATAAGAGCACAATAAAAAAATAACAAATAATTGACTGGGAGTGTGATTACTGATAAATATTTTTCTGTCTGCAGACTACTCTGATCATTCACAATTATTTTGTTATTCCCACTCAAACTTCGAGTTTGAGTTCGAAGCCGTGGTTGTGGAAGATATTTTTTGGTGACAAATGGAATGCCGGTGTCTTTGCCTTTCGTACCATAGCAATTATTGCATGTGGTTGTCCTGTTTTTATAGCTTGAAAATTACAATGAATGAAAGAACTTTTAAATTTAGATAACCCAAAATAAATTAAATGCAAACATAAGCGTCTACTCTTGGGAGCAGTTTGGAAGTTGCTGGAGAAGTTTCACAGAATTGAAGCCGGCGAAGTCATTGAAATAAAAATCATATAATTATATACTGTGGACGTAGACTGAATCGCTGGTAGAATTATACATTATTCTGGTCTTCTGGAGCATCAGTTGACGGTTATGAAGTATAATTATAATAATTATGAATTTTTACTAAAAAGATTAACATTTCCTACAATAAAAATAATGGTGTTCACTTTGAATAATGCAGAATTTAGGCTGAAAATATGGTTGTTTGTGTCGGAATGAGGGCGCCCTTCGATCACAATGAGGGCGCTCTACATGAAACTAATTTGAAAATGCACGATTATAATATACGTTCTTAATTATATAAACAATACATGATATATCGAACAGAAAATTGTATAAAACTAACCCTAGACAGTCCAAGGCAGAATAAATATGTTGCTCCATCATATTTTTGCAATATTTCGTACATGACAGTGATGCACATTTTTTGTGGTAAATATGCCATAAAACATCATATAAAGACAAACTTTTTTTTCCAGATAGACATGCTACAATCTGTATGTAAAAATGTATTATGTTTTGTTACCCATTATATATGATAAAATGCTGTGGTCAGGTGCAGATGTTTTTGAAATTTGTATTGCATGGCCTAGAGAGGGCGCCCTACTCAACAATGAGGGCGCTATTTCTATTTTTAAAAAAGAGCAAAAACGGAAGAGTAATTGATGTCGTAATTGTTGATTTGAATCAATTGTTGATTGGGTGATTGTGTTTGATTGATTGTATGATTTTAAAAGGTTTAAAATAAACAAAAAATTAAAATATGACATTATTATTTTAATTTGGTGACTCGGACTCGGACTCGGACTCGGACTCGGACTCGGACTCGGACTCGGACTCGGACTCGGACCATGGTGACTCGGACTCGGACTCGGACTCGGACCATGGTGACTCGGACTCGGACTCGGACTCGGACCACGGTGACTCGGACTCGGACTCGGACCATGGTGACTCGACTACAACACTGTTATTAACTAGTAAAACAATTACATTCTTTCTCCATCAAGTTACAGATGGCACTCCATAGATGCAGTAGACCATGGTTTGAACCATGGTTTACATTTATAAACCTTCTTTGTGAATTCCAGCCTTGTTATTTGCCAGAACAATAGCACTTGCCCTGTTGCCCGGGGCAAGTAAAAATTGATGTCGGGCAAGCAAAATTTCATAAATGGTCTTGTTTGGTTGCCCGACAGGGCAAGTGAATATTTGATCACCAAGGAGAGATAATGTCATTCTTTATGAGTAAATCTGATCTAGAAGTAAGCGGGCAAGTAAGTATTCTGATTGGGCAAGTAAAAGTCGAAAAGTTATGATTCTGCTTGCCGAAATGGGCAAGTAGAAGAAATGTTAGTGTGGAGGCTTGCTATTGTGGAAGCATAAATACCTGAAAAGGGATGCTCCTCCATTGCCTGTTCCCGTGGGATCGCCAGTTTGAGCCATGAAGCTCCTCTGGGAGGAGAATGTGACATCAGGAAATTAAGCTCAATAAGGTAGATCAAATGTACTACATGGATCTCAATTTCAAGAGTGATTTTCATTCAACATAAATGATTTCCAGCCACAAAGCTGGCGCAATAGTTTTGTTTCAATTTTCAAGTTATTCATATTCAATATCATTCATACAGTAATACATTTGATGGCATTAAATTAAAGTTACATGGCGATTGTGAATTAAAATATTCAAAAAGAAAAAGAAAAAAACACATTTTATATTGTATATTAAAGCAATTAAAATACAGAATATAAATGATTAGACAATGTTTAAGTCTCTTGTAATGAAATGTAAGCAATCTAAAAGCAATAAATTTGGGAGGTAATGAAATATGAAATATGAAATTTAAGCACATCGTTTTAAAGACATAGGAAACTTTGCTTGGTCACAATTGGTTCAGAAACAGCTATAATATCCATCAATATATTTAAATGTGGGGCCATGAACATCATGTCAGAAGAAAAATTACATAGGCTGCACTTTACCTGAATCGAATGAAAGAGGACGTAGTTATAGTACTTGGTTTTACACAGCTTTAGGAAGTTCAGGCAACCTGCATGCATACAGAATAGAAAAGAAGAAAGCACTGATCAAATTAGTGTATTATTGTCTTTAAGTAACATGGCTTAACTTAAAGGTGCACCTGTAAAGTGTCAGATATTGCCCAAAATGACATTTGAGACTTCATTCATGTACCAAAATCATTACAAGATATGTCTGAATGATGTGTGAAAGTTTCATTGAAAAAGAACACTCCTTTCCTGGTTAAAAAATCGAAAATATGCGTCAGCTTTTACAACGAATTACTGTATGACGTTTATGACCGTTCATTAACGCTCTTGAGCTGAATGATACGATATCGTCATACTAAAGGGGCATTTGAAAAAATCTAACCCTATTTTATTCTTCTTTTACCATATGCTAAACAACACGGTAGAAGAGAAACGAGGAAGCTCCAAGTAATTTTCGTGGAGTTAGACACTTTACAGGCATCCCTTTAATTAGTGTACCATACATTTTTTTTAAATAACAAAATGTAAAGCAGTGTTCCGATACAGGCAAAAGGCTTGAATCACCATTCAAAATATATATTATGTGCACACTGTCACATTACACGCATCTCATTAATCGCAATTTTGGCTCATAAATGTAGATGGACAAGAAAATCTGTCAGTCTATAGAAAAGGCCAACAGTATACAATTAATGTAAAAGAGGCCCTGAAAACAACAGATCTATCGGTCTAATCATCTAATGTAGGAAAGGATTGACAGAAAACACACCGTCCCTCAAATAGGATGATAAATAGAAAATAGAGATCCTGTGCATGTACATAAAGTAATACTATTAGTAAATAGAGAGAGCTACATCTCATGCAAGCAAACTACTTTACAAAAAAGGTTAACCCAGTTGACTATACCCTGCAGCACTGCATCGCCATCAGTCATCACAAAACAAAAATGTTGTAGGCCTAAATGTAATAGTACCGCAAGAATCTTCAGAATTACAGGAGGCAGTTCAAAACAAAGACTTAGCCAAACTTTTTAAAGATTAACTGAAAATAGTACAACTACAATATACCCGGCCCGTTGACGTTGTCAACCGTCATCATCACGACCAGGATGATATTGATGACAATGTCAATGACCCAATCAATGTGGATGATGGTGAGAATTGGTGATTATGATTATCATCATGGCTCATGCATCATCATCATCATAATGTCATGATCATGATCATCATTACAATCACCGTCACCATCATCATGATCATTATTATCAAATCATCATAATCATTCCATCAGTCACTGCATCAGCTAGATCGACAAATCTATCGCTTCCATGGCTTTTTGACATTATTAATTATTGTTATTTTCACTGTCAGCATTCTAATGCCGACAGTGAAAATAACAATAATAATGTCAAAAAGGCCATGAAAGCGATAGATTTGTCGATCTATGCATCAGCCATCAGTATGTAATCATCATCATCTCGATATAGACTGTTTTATATCCTACATGAATGAAATCCTGTTCAGTGATTGGTCTACATAGCGTCATGTGACCAAACATAGTAATGCCCATGGAGAAAAATGTGCTATGCGTGACGTCATTCATGGAATAGTAAATGTAGGCAGAATCATGAAAATGTAAAGTTGATTATTTTGTTGTGAATCTTATTTTATCTGAAAGAGCTCAAAACAAGGGGAAAAATGAGGGGTCAAGTGTTGTAATTGGACATCCACAAGCAAAGTTACGGGAATGTTTGTATTCCATATTTAAGTACTTTTTAGGACAATTTTCAACCAAAAAATTGTGACCAGAGCCAGACATAGTGTGGCCAACTCTTGGGCTACCTAACAGTGTGCAGCCAAGCCCATGTATGGTAACCAATGCATTTTCTGTTTTGGGCCTTAAAAACACAACACAAACACAACTCACACATATACACGCACAAACATACACACACACACGCACGCACACACACTCATTTTTTTTTTTTTTTTTAAATGATTTTTATTTCTCCAAATTAACATGACATTTACAATTGAATAACATTTTAAATAATACCAGTTTACAGTGTACAAATCAAGTGTAATGCAAAAATTAAACACAATGGAGATTTAACAAAAGATAAAAAGAAGTAAGACATGCTACTTCTCCCTTCCCCACCGCCCCCACCCACCGCCCCCTCCCCCACCCCCTTGCACACTCACCCTCTCCTCCCTGCCCCGGAAATCTGCTCACATTAAAAAAAAATAATTTTAACAAATACATACTTAAATCAATTCTTTTAAATGTTACAAGCTCATGCATGTTACAAGCTCATGCATGCACGCAAACACATACACACACATGCACACACATACACAACACACAAACGCACACCCACACAAACAAACGCGTGCAAACACACACACACACACAACACAAATCACACATACACACGCACGCACACAGACGTACACACATTCACGCACGCATGCACACACATACTCCAAACGCACATACACACAACACAACCGTGAACCGAGTCGGTCACACTTCCGCGTGACAGAAAAAGCACTATGTTCTTCGGGTCTACGACCCTCAGAACATAGTTAAATCAATTCTTTTAAATGTTACAAGCTCATGCATGTTACAAGCTCATGCATGCACGCAAACACATACACACACATGCACACACATACACAACACACAAACGCACACCCACACAAACAAACGCATGCAAACACACACAGAAAAAAGCACTATGTTCTTCGGGTCTACGACCCTCAGAACATAGTGCTTTTCCTGTCACCTCGGAATCCATAATTTCAACTACAGGCTCGCTCTCAGTGCATGGTATATTTGTTTATTACTATTAGACGCACATATCAATGCATGGGACTACAAGAAGTGATCGTGGTCCCATGGGTTACATTTCGTGTTGGAAAAGCATTGCAAAATTAATATTCACTGCGTTTATTGTCATAATAACAAGGAAGAGACATTAAAATTCTACTCACATCTTGGTCTTTCTTCTGGATACAGATCGACAACCAAATCACCGAGGGTTGTTTCCAGTAATACCGCCATTTGCGTCTTTTCGTTCGCCTATTAAAATTCTTAAAATTTCAGACGTCGCGTCGATGCACCCGTCAATGATGACGTCATGACTGACTTGCCTCTGATTTAGTGTTGCCGGCGTCTACGTCTGCAGACTTTTCTTATGAAGGAGGAGCACATTTTCTTATTTCTGGTATGTTATTATTGGCTTAACTGAATTGATTAACAATAACAGTACACAGTCAAATGTCATGCTCACTCATGCAAGCTTGGCCTGGGCTGGGCTAATATTGTTGTCCCACATACTTAGAACTGCGTTAGTTACAGTGTAATCTGTACGAGGGCGAGGCATCCCACTTCTACTTCTACTTCTACATTGAGTATACTGTACAAACCTGGGTAGGTTATAACGTACAGAAACCGCCTCCTTCAATGTTGAAGATTCTTGCAGTATTTACTCTTTTGATTGTGATTTGCAGGGTATACTAGTCAACCGGGTTAACACCCTACTCTTTTCGAGAAGTTGACTAGGTTCTTTACTTTAGCGTACATGACTTTTGTCTTTGAGGTGTGACTGTCTCATGCACGGGACCTCCATTTATCGTCCTATCCGAGGGACGGAGTGTTTTCCGCGAATCCTTTTCCTGCGAAGGAAACACGGGCGGGGGAGGGCGATAACACACAACGGGAGTTAGCTCGAATTTATTGCGTGATGGAAAACGCATTGTCCGATATCCGATGGTAGGGATCGAACCGGGTACCTCTCGCGTCGGAGCCGCACGCTCTCCCGACTGAGCTAACTCGCCTCCCCATAAATGTCAATGTGTGGGACCTCTATATACCTTCGCACGGCGCCTGGCATACTAAAGTGTGTATGAGGATAACGGCAAACACACAAATAAAAACAAACATTACCGCCCTTTACCTTAGTTAAAATTATATATCTGGGTTCATAGCACCATATATATTACAGTAACTGTGATCAGCGCCGTCCGTAGGACGGCGCTGTGAAGACGAAACGTTAAAAAATTTGTAGGAAATTTGCCGACGGGTGGTTTCAAGAACTTTCCATCTATTATTATTATTTTTTTTTTAGTTCTAGACATTAATTAAACATTCAACCTACCTTGCTTGCTATTTAAATTGTTGCAAAAGAATGATAACTTAGCTCAAATTGATGATGATGATGATGATGACTATTATTTCCTTCGTCTTTGTTCGCTGCATGCAATGTCAGGTGACCGAAAACTCGTCGGCAATGCATAGCGCATGCGCGGGGCGATCGGTTGATCGGGTACAGGGGGTGCATCATCCCCATTACATGTGGGTACCTATACAGGTACCCACATCCCCACCTACATCAAAACGTAAGGTAGGGTTTCTCCCCGTTCATTCATTCCACTTATGACATGACATTTGTAATCTATAAGGTGAAATTAAATCATTGAAAGATGTGTTTTTGATACTTACCCACTTTTCTTGCTATGAATCAGCCAATATTTCACGTTCATTTGCCATGCAGTCGCGTCGAGCGCTGATCATCGCACACGCTTGCGACGGAAGTACCGTGAAAAGTGTGTTGCTGAAATGACCTTTCGTTAGGTAGTCTTCGTCCAGCCATGAATTGATACGTTGTAAATTACTTACGCACATTATTGTATGCCTGTCAAATCGGAAATAAAGTGTGTGCCACTGAGTGCGCTTGAGATGAAACTACCGT
The DNA here is from genome assembly GCA_037951105.1 of Echinarachnius parma. Taxonomy (NCBI): domain Eukaryota; kingdom Metazoa; phylum Echinodermata; class Echinoidea; order Clypeasteroida; family Echinarachniidae; genus Echinarachnius; species Echinarachnius parma. The sequence goes on along the minus strand of JBAMJV010010674.1, from coordinate 143,544 downwards.
ATTTTGCTTGCGAATTGTTGTTTTTCAAACTTTTAAAGAATATGGATTTAAAAATTGTAACGACTGATTTTTGAATAGAATTAAATAAAATACGATGGAATATATTTATTTTTTATGAAAAAACGTACACACATTAAATTAAATTATACATTTTTACTTTGCAGTTTTAACAGTTGATGATGAGCCTTGCTTCCGACCAAAACAAGTTCGTATGATTGATGACGTAATACAATTTGCGCTAGCTACACGGTGAACGCTATTATTACGTGTGCGGTGATGCTGGATTGACGTGCAGTTCAGGACCAACGAATAAAATTGTAGCCCATTTCAATTTAGCTAGGGGCAACGTGACGCCTCCAAATGGAGGATTTTAAACCTGTCATCTAGCACGATCTGCAAAGTTTGGTGAGTAAATAAAAAAACACACAGTGATTAATTTAACGTCATATACAGTCCTACAAAAAAAAACGGGGGTTAGTGAAGTCACTACTGCTATACGGCAGTGTGACTTTTGGGCATACTTGGGCATACTTGGCCATACAGTTTCCCATTCGCTAGTGTACATCGCGACGCAGGCGTGGGGTGCATTGCCGACAAGTTTTTGATCACCTGATATTGCTTGCAGCGAACAAATTCGGATACCATTTTCGTCACTTCTGTAATCTTGCCAGTTTTATAGTAAATTTCAGGATAAATCAAACGAATGGAGCATCAGACGTTTTGCAATTTGGATCATTGATGTCCATGCATAACATAATTCGTAAGTATGAACCGAGATATGTTATTTAAAGTATGATATATATATTTTTTTTATAAGTGTGTTTGCCGTTAAAGCCTATCAAGTGTTACCATCACGGTATACACACCTCAGTATGCCAGGCGCCGTACTACGTACGGCGCCTGGTTAGGTTAATATTACAGTAGCATTGTGTGGAGATCAACCTCTTCCACCTGCTGCACTATCCAAAACATAAACAATTTTTGTCGGCCGATTTCTCCGGCTAAATTTACCAGCAAATGCAAACAAACTTTCGTTTATGTGATCCCTAAGTCATATACTTTGATAATAATTACCGACTTTGTTGTTTTGAAGATTGCAAAATGTAGAAAAAAAAGGATTATTTCCTGTCTGTTTTCATTACCGATGCATCCTAACACACAACGTTCAACTGATGAACGGTACAGTGTATGAATAGGCAGTATAGTAATCTCCCGTGTATTACCATTTTTGCGTGTAAATGGTCCACCTGAGTGGACCATATACTTTGTAGATGTGGTTCATAGTATTCATACTTAATTATGTTATGCATGGACTTCAAATATGTTCCAAATGGTAAAATGACTGAGGCTAAAAAGAAGGATAACTTGCTTCAAATTGATGATTTTTGACGGTAGTCCGTGTCATATTCCATTTAATCGTTGCAATGATGACCCCGGCCGAAAGCTCGTCGGCTATGCATGCTGGGATAGCATGCATGCATATGCAGCATGCATAGCCAGCTTCCGGCATGTCCGGGGTCATCATTGCAGCGCGATCAGTTGGAATATCAGCACGGACTACCGTAAAAATCATCAATTTTGGGTAAGTTATCATGTAGAACTTATCGCACTTAGCGTTGTACCACCCCTACAAGACAAGGGGTTAACAGCATGCTGCATTAACCCCTTACTCCATTGCCTTGAAAAAAGCCTGATAGTCAGCTGCCTTCATTGTCCAAGTAAACACTGGGGAATTCCCCTGTGTACCTAGCCTTAAAACTAGATGTTTTTCACACTATTGATCAATTTGATGCTGTGTATGTCTGTATAAATTGCATAATTGCTTTGGCCTTTGTTCAACAAACAATTATAGCATGCCTTCATTGAATCATTGTGTTAATCTGTTCAAAGCTGGTTGTAAAGAATTCCTTAGAGTCACAAATTGACCTATATTCATTGTTATATACTTTGGAATGCGATACAAAAGCCACATGTATTGACTATTGTCTTGTCCAGACACCTATTGAAATGCTGCACCCCTGCAAATAGTACAAGTCAGAGTACTTTGCAGAACCCATTGTCAGTTAGGTCATTCAGACACTAATCTCTGAAATAATCCCTTCAGCCTTTTGATAATACTGGCTGGCAGACAAGCCTAAACATGTAAACAACTGTTCTAAAACCTGTGATTGAGGGCTGCACAGTCAGAAAGCTCAAGCTCAGATTGGAGCTTCAAGTCATAGATCAAATAATTTAAAAACTGGAATTTAAAGTGCTTCTGACATTGGAAAGCTCATGTAAGTTTTAAATTATATTCAATTCTAACCCCCTGTTATGTTAAGTTTGATTAATTGGTGAGATTTTAGCTAGAAATGATTTTATGATTTTTGCCAGTCTCACAAATTTGTTTACTGCAGCCTGCCTATGAGAGTGACCCTAGGGTGGCGTTGTACAGTGAGTTAGCGAGCTCCCATTGGTTGATCGCCCGATCTCCGATCAATTACGTCAGAGCGCTCTCTCCCTGACTGGGCTCAGTCAAGCAGAGAGCACAGTGATGTTTCACCGAAATTGGACTTGTGGGCAGAGCCTTGCTCTACTGCTCGGGTCTTACATGCAGAGCGCTACGCATATGGCTTCGGCTCTTGCGCAAAGCCACGCCCCATCTGTCAATCTTCATCCGTGCCAAGCAAAAACGGTGACCAAAACTCACTGACATGCCATACATTATACACGTGTCGCATCTCACCCATAGGTGTCGCACACTAATCATCGGTACACACAGACAATAGAAAAATCAAAGAATCATTCAATACAACTCACGAATTTATAAGTTAAATATTACGCAAATGAGAACTTACCAAACTGCTGAGAAGCCAATTAGTAGGAAGAATATCTCAGCTTTCGAATGGTGCAAAAAAATTTGTCAAAAATCAAGATTTGACTGGAATATCACGAGTTTTGTATCAGAATGTAGGGGCCATCGACAGCTTTCTCCTCGCATACAAATGGTGTAACGTTGAGTCTATGGCAGCATGCGAAAGCCAATCAGAAGGTGCCTTTAGCTGCAGCATGGGTTGGCTTTATGCAAATGAGTCCGATCGGATCGCGAGCTGGTTTGAACGTAACGCGCATGCGCGGGATGGGAGGTATAGTTCTACGTGGTTATCATTCTTTTTCAACAAATTAAATATCATGCAAGGTAGGTTGAAGGTTTAATTAATTTCTAGAACTGAAACAAATTAATAAATAATGAAAGGAAAGTTGATAAATCACCCCGTCGCAAAATCACCCAAACATTTCGAGCGACGTCGCGTCACAGCGCGTATTATGCCTCAGGACGCTTATTTTCTTCGGGAAATGGTGGAAAATGTTTGCTAAACATCCATTTATTATCCTCCGTTTAATAATGCCGACTTTCAAATTCAACTTTTAATATTCAAACGTTTTTTCCTATGGGAATTTGCATATACGGTAATACAACCCGTTCGGTAATGCAACCCCTTGCTATACTATAGTATACTAGGTAGTATGCACCAACTGTCCCTGCCAATACTGTTCGTTCGCATCCCGACAGTGACACGGAAATTAAGGCTGAGTCATGTCGGTAATTGTCGGAACCGGGTCCCGATAAACTTTTACCGGTCGGGAACCGGTATCCCGATAAATTTTTACCGTCGAAACTCGGACCGGTAAAATCACGCAATCGTGCACGCATCGGCAAAATGCACTGTTTGGGGCTTATATTGCTCTTTTTATATGCAAATAACATAATAAATACTGAGGCTTTAATGGATATTTACATATCAATCTTTACGGGAAAATAGTTACAGTATCCAGAATTAACTCAGTTTCGCATGAAAAGTTTTTTTTTTTTCGAAGTAAATTCATCGTTTGTTCACCATTGCCCATCGCAACACGGTTCACAGAAACTTAGCCCGCTAGTCTGGGGGAAACATCACATGTACGATCGCTTGTGACTGTGAGCCACTGCATGCCCTTAAAAAGTGGCTATAAATTAGCCTTTTCGCAATCAACACCATTTTGATATTCTACTTACATGATTTCGAATGGCGTTTGACAGCCGAACAGAAAAAAAAGAGCCCCGAAACAATGAAAACAACTACTTAAAACATCGATAAAAAACGACTACATCGCTCCAATTCGCTCGTATACCCTGTGTGCAAGTTACGGGGTCTCTTTTCTTGCGCAAGATATCCATCCGCCGGGGACTTCCCCAATTCCTGGCGGATGGATCTTGCCGATAGAGGGCGGACTGGAACATAGTTCCACCGGCCTGGCCCAGCGTATGAATCTCGCGGAAGAAAAAGAGACCCGTAACTTGCACACAGGGTATACGAGCGAATGGGAGCGATGTAGTCGTTTTTTATCGATGTTTTGAGTAGTTGTTTTCATTGTTTTGGGGCTCATTTTTGTTTCTGTTCGGCTGTCAAACGCCATGAAATCATGTAAGTAGAATATCAAAACATTTTTAAATGGTGCAAATGACCAAAAAACGTATTTTGAGCCACTTTTTGAATGCACTGGCTCATCAGCTGGATCATACAAAGATCCATCAGACAACTCCCCTGGAGTATCGGACTAACATTGTGTGCACATCCGCCGACAATATCGTTCAAATGACTAGCAATTTTGCGCTTCCTGTTCAATTTCTGACTGTCAAACGAAGTAATGAACCAAGAATTTCTCGAAAATAACCCCTCTTTAAAGTAAATGATATCAATTGCCCCGTTTTTATTTGAATTCCGCTACATTATTGTGATAATCTTAATTTCTTTTTTAACATTTTCTTTTTTAAATTTTTTTTCGGGGCACTGTTTCCCGATATACCGAACCGGGTCCCGATTGAAACGGTCGGTAACCGGTGTGATCGACCGAACCGACTCAGCCTTAACGGAAATTAATGCTGTAACTGACCTTGATGATCGGATCGGTTGATCGGATCGGCAACATTTTATCGATGATAGAAATCGGATAGGAGATCGGATCAGATCGGATAACAAAAAATTTTTAATTTATTATTTTTTTTTTTTTAATCGTTTTTTTTTCTTTGGAAAATGATCCCAAAAAACATATTTTGGAAAAATAAATGAACACCAAAGCAACATACGAATAAGCCCAAGGTAATCTTGTATGGGTATGCTTTAATTTCAAACTGATTACTCTCCTTTTACAAAATTACTCGCGGCGATTCTGAACATGTGCTGAAAGGTTACGCCAAATTAATCACATGGGACTGAGCTTAGAATCGCCGCGAGTAATTTTGTAAAAGGAGAGGTAATGCTGTAACCGATCATCGGATCGGCATGCCGATCCCGATCCGATCTTGGTTGATCGGAGCGTTTTTGCCGATTTCCGATCATGCAGAAAAAATCGTCAGATCGGATCGGAAAAAAAAAAAAAAAAAAAAAAATTTTCTTTGGAAAATGATCCCCAAAAACATATTTTGGGAAAATAAATGAATACCAAAGCAACATATATCCATATGAATAAGCCCAAGGTAATCTTGTATGGGTATGCTTTCATTTCAAACTGATTACCTCTCCTTTTACAAAATTACTCACGGCCGGCGATTCTGAAAGGTTACGCCAAATTAATCACATGGGACTGAGCACAACTACTGCAGAGTCTTAAGTGCTTGGCATGGCATGAGTATAGCGTCTTACGCATGCCAAGCACTTAGACTCTGCAGTGTGCTCAACTGCAGAGTCTAAGTTCTTGGCATGCGTATAGCGTCTTCATTACGTCTTCATCAACGTTACGGGTGTTACATTTTTCGTTACGGGTGTTACGCCGTGTGAAATGAAATGTTGAACCCCGCTTCATAAGTGTTATTTCATGGAAGCGTTCTAAGTTGCATGAAAATTTATGAAATAGAAAAGTAAAAATGGTCTTTAAGTACATTTAAGTTGTATTAATACGATATCATGAGACCTAAAGAACAATGAGCATCTAGTAGTTTAAAACTATTACCATTTCAAGAAAATTAACAATTTGAGCAAAAATCATTTGATAACATAAATTGAAAGCACATTCATGATTATTATTGGAGTAAAAATGTGCACTATTCCTGGCATTTTAAGAACATTTTCAGCAAATTTAACCCTTTAAAAAACAAAAAAAGGTACAAATTGGCCTGTAAAATACAACCACAATTTTTGAATTTCGGGTATACATTGATCTCTTTTTTATGATTTTATCAATTTATTTTAAAAATCCATCTCGTGGCCTTCACAACTGTGAAGCCTTACAAGCCTCTTTACAAAAATTGTTTTAAAGATACACCCCCTCTGTGCACATTCACAAGCATATGTTCCCAAACAAATGCAAAAATTATGTCCTATAGCCCAACAAATTCAAATATTTATGCAATACATTTTACCAATGTGAAGCCAGACCACCAGGAAAATGTCACTCTTTCCGCCCTTATTTTCCTTTCATTTATCCTACATGTACCTATCTTGTCTAAAGCTCTCTTTATTATCTTCATTTAAAGCTGCTTACTTACTATTTGTACTTTCTTGTCCAATATTCAATTGAATATCAGGCCTTAAAAGTAATATATTTCAACATTTTCCACAAAATGCCCATTTATTGTATTCTTTAGTGATCTACCAGAAATCAGCATGAAAGACCTAAACTGGTTTTGTTATCGTGTAAACATTGACAGCTCAGCTGCACAAAAATGCAAGAAGAAAGTGATTAATCACTACTTGAATGGATTTATTTTGCTACATAATATTGTCTAAATTTGGGCAGAAATAACGCTAAATCAGTAAGAAAGTGCCTATTTTTCGCTATAAATTTTCAATATCACCCCAATCATATGAAACATCAATCTTTACAGAATTATAATACATATGATACTCTTTGATAAAATAGGTCAAAAAATTGCATTTGTCATTACGTTTCACTAAGTTAGCCGTGATCTCCACCACGGTGGAAATCAACTCAACCATTTTAATAGCTTTCGTCAACATTCCATGCCCCGTTAACTGCCCCCCGAGACCTAGTGGTATTATAGAGATAATCTCCTCCGGTTACACGCAGTAAATCGATAAGAACGGTGTAAACGGGGATAAAATTCTACTAGATCTGAGGCACGAATCTCTCAACCTCTCCTCAGGCCTGAGAAGCGGATATTTTCTAACTTGGGTGAAACGTAATGTAATGTTTTAATTTTGGAGGTTCAAGGGGTACATCTCGTGGAATTGCCCTGATAGACTATTTGATTTTGATCTAATTTCTTCCCAGATATACCCTGTCGTACTCTTGACACTTGTAAGTTCACACATTGATTAAACACACACTTCTTTTCAGTACAGGGGCAAATAATAAGAGAGTTCACGCCTTCACAGATACATTGCACGCATACGTGAATCCGCTCTGATCAAACTTTCTGCAGGTCGAACAGATATTCATATCAGTTTACAAATTTAGTTCTTCATGTGTTAAGTAAATTTGGGCGACTCGCCAGCTAACGACTCTTTGAAATGCATCAAATCTCAGTCTCTCAGTCGCAGTTTATTTTATTCACAATATACATACATGTATGTATTTGTATACTAGATGAATTTTTGCCATTAATTCATGGCAAGTTTAAAAAGTGATTTTTAGTCATGATTTGCGCCACAGCCCGGGCCACACACTTGTGTTGACAATCAGTAGGGTAAGAGGGTTGGGCTTATACATACAGTAAGCCCCTTGACTTGCAGGGGTAGAGGGTGGATGCTTGCCCCCGCGCACTGTGGCCGCCCTGAGCCTCAAAAATGCAAGCATGATGAACTTTTTGGTGAAATGGACTACTTAAACTAATATTTTTCATATCTAAGTATATATATATTTTTGTTTGGTTCCCTTTAAAACGACAACCGTGTATCTAAATAAAATTAAGGTAAGTCCAACAAATATTTGTACTTGAACAGTACATTTAAAAACATAAATTTCTAGGAAATACAATAAGTGTAGGGTAGTGTTAGGAAATATGATTTAACATTTAACTAGTCAGATCTCATTTTTTATGCCTCCGCCTCCGCCAACGAAGTGGCCGGAGGCATTATGTTTTCGGGTTGTCCGTCCGTCCGTCCGTCCGTCCGTACGTACGTCCGTACGTACGTCCGTCCGTCCGTCCGTACGTACGTCCCGTTTTCGTTCTCGCGATATCTCAAGAACCGGTTGACGGATCAATTTCAAACTTAGTATGAGTGTACATGTTGGGGTGACAATGATCTGATTAGATTTTAGGGGTCATGAGGTCAAAGGTCAAGGTCACAGGACTCAATATATATGCAAAAATGCCTCGTTCTCGCGATATCTCAAGAACAGGTTGACGGATCAAATTCAAACTTGGTATTAGTGTAGATATTGGGGTGGCAATGATCTGATTAGATTTTGGGGTTCATGAGGTCAAAGGTCAAGGTCACAGGACTTGATGTATGCGCAAAAATGCCTCGTTCTTGCGATATCTCAAGAACGGGTTGACGGATCAATTTCAAACTTGGTGTGAGTGTACATATCGGGGTGCCACTGATCTGATTAGATTTGGGGGGTCATGAGGTCAAAGGTCAAGGTCACAGGACTCAATATGTATGCGAAAATGGCTTGTAATGGCAAAATTTCAAGAACTGAATGTCAGATTTCAATCAAACTTGGTACCTGAATGTTTTTTAGGGAGCCATCAAAGATTGGGGTCATATGGTCAAGGGCTTGATATTAAAATCGCGTGATAGCGGAGGCATAATTTTCGATTGCGCGCAATCGAAGATCCATCTAGTTATTTGTTATCTTCACACAGAAAGTCCATTGGAATGCAGTATGATGTGTGGACAAGATGAACTTATAAAGGCCCAGAACAACAACAACCAACAAATTGGATCTGCACAGGCTCCTTCAACTGCAAATACTTCTAGAGGACTTGGGAGATAAATAGTCGACAGAAACATGGATAATATTCAAGAACTCTTTCAGTACAGTGACACAGATTTGCCTTGAAACGTTGGTTCTAGCTATATACTTGATTAAGTCGACATGCTGGGCACAATGTATGCAGTTCCTTGAAGAGATGATAAAAAGATGAAGATTTGAAACAGTCATCCAAACTTGAGACGGATGATGGATGGTGGAGTGTCCACTTGATGACTTCAGTGATCAGGTGTGTCTGTGATATATATCTAAAGACTAACTTCGGCATTACTGTTTTTCAACATCATGGATGCAGAGAGGAGCATTCGAGACCCCATTCAGAGAGTAATGGAAGATGCCATGAAAGCCAGGGGGATTCTCATCCTGGATGGTAAAGACATGCACAGCATTCCTCACCATGGCAACGGAGACGAGGGTCAAGGAATCTCTTCCTCTGATGGAAATGAACAAGGTAGGCTAGGAAGCACTTTTTCTTCCTTTATGTTGGCTCATGATGAATAGGACCACTTGAAAGGATTAGCATTTTTGATACCAGTGACGAAAAACAGAATGGAAACTGTCTAGATACATTGGGAATTGGTGGTAACGCTATAGCGCACATTCCATTTTCCTTTGCTACTATAAGTACTATTACCCCAGATATCAGATACACACTGCAACCTTTCTAGCACATCTAGCACACAAAGTGCTGAATAAGCAATTTTTATACAAATTTCCTAAATGCAAGCCTTGAACCTGTGACTTGTTAGAGACTAAGATGTGTGACCACCGCAAAGACTTCACGCATGTATGTTAATAATGTTTGCTGTACCCAGACGTGCCCAAGGCGGCATTCTCTACCAAAGGGTGCCCATGACTTGGCATGCATGACTAAGAGAACCGTTCTATACAAAGTGCATAGAGCATCGGTTCTTTTAGTCATGCATGCCAAGTCCTGGACAGGCATTGATAGAGAATACCCCCAAGGCATGACAAAAAGAATGGATGCTCTATGCGGTGATTTGCATGGAGTATCCATTCTTTTCATCATGTTGTGGGCATGTCTTGGCAGAGAGTACATTTTGTTTATGTTTTTTGTTTTCTTTTTTTCAACTATTGGAGATGCAATTGGAGAGGAAAGCTACATGAACATCTCGGACAACCAGAATAGAGAAACCATGAGTTCATCTCCTGAGGAATGCAATGGAAGTCAGGCTGGTTCCGGTAATGCCAGCCCAGGAACAATGGAATACAGCCAGTCAACCAGATTGACAGACGACTGGTACGGGACAACTCATAACTGCCTTTTGGATGATGTGAAGAATTCTCAGGCCAGTATATCCCTCCCCTGTGAAGATTATTTTGATGGAAACCTGGAAAGTTCTTCTGAAGTAAGTACAGATGAGATCTGCCAGGACAAGGGAATGGGTAATGACTGTGAAGGATACGCTGTCAGTTTTGTGGGTAATCAGTCGGATGAGGAAAGTGCATCAGAGAAATCTGTATTGTATACAGAAGCAAAGATCCCTGACATCCTGGATCATGACAAAGAACGTAAAATTAGGGTTCCTGAATGTGTCGAGGATCAAGAAGAAGATGGTTCGGCAGAAATCATACAATTGAACGTCAAGTACAAAGTCATGAGATGTCAGGAAGTTGAAGAGATGATAAACGGGGAGTTGACAGCTGTTCGAAATGTAAGGAGTAAGTGCAGCCAGAATGAAGCACACACAGGGAACAAAGTTAGAAGGTCTTACTCGTACGTTTGTGAAACATGCGGCAAAGCGTTTGGATCAAAGGGTCATTTGAAGGATCACATAATAACACATACAGGAGAATACCCTGTAAGTTGTGGAATTTGTGAAAAAGGTTTTCTGCGAACTGCACAGCTCGACTTGCACACGAAGCGTCATCATACCGACAAAGAACACATTTCCGAATCACAGAATCAAGAAGCATGCATCCCCAATGAGAAGCTGGCTGAAATTGGATATACCAATGACATCCCTCAGGTCGGGAGGACCAAAGACAAGCCATTGACTGTCGAGAGAAAGCCACAAAGAAAACTTTCTCATGTTTGCGGTCAATGCGGGAAAGCATTTCATTCAGTGGCTAATTTGAAGGAACATTCAATCACACATACCGGAGAATATTCTGTAAATTGTGAAGTTTGTAAGAAAGGTTTTCGGCGACCTGCAAAGCTTGACTCGCACAGAAAGCGGCATCATCGCAACACGGTTTCAAAATCACAGCATCAAGAATCACAAATTCACAATGAGGCGGAGGCTGAAATTAGAGACACCAATGACAAATTTGAGGTAAATAAGGTGGATGGGCTCGAAGATGCAAAAGAGTGTTCCGGGCAAGGAGGAACGCCAGTGTGGGGCAAAGGAAAGGGTAGAAAACAATGTCAACAGTGTGGCAAAGAATTCCCTTCAGCGAGTCATCTGAAGGAACACATGATCACACACACAGGAGAACATCCTCTGAAGTGCAGCATCTGTAGCAAAGGATGTCGACGCCAACAAGAACTGATCTTGCACCAGAGGAGATACCACCCCTCACCCCTCACCCTTAACCCCCCACAGAGGAGACGAGGCAGGCCAATGAAAAAGGACAAAGAAAGGGTCAGAAAACGTTGTCATGTTTGTGAAACATGCGGGAAGTCATTTCGATTTGCGAGTCATTTGAAGGAACATGCGATCACACATACTGGAGAATATCCTATAAAATGTGAAGTTTGTAAGAAAGGTTTTCGGCGACCTGCACAGCTTGACTCACACAGAAAGAAAGAACACATGATGATACATACAGGAGAATATCCTCACAGATGTAGCCTCTGTAATAAAGGCTTCAGGCGACCCGGAAAGCTCATGCTGCACATGAAGCAGCATGATGCTAACAAGAAAATATACAAAAAGCAGCGCTTTGCGTGCCCTAAATGCGACAAATCATTTGTTCAGCGAAGTCACTTGAGTGATCATCTATTCCGCCATGAAGGAGAGTTTCCAATCAAATGCGGTTGGTGTAAGAAGGGTTTCTTTAGACGTCGAGAGGTCATCAGACACTTGTGGAAAATACACAGCAATGAAAATGGTTGGGAATATGGAGATTTTGTACCGCATCCTAAGAGCAGAGAAGTAAAAGAACCTGGTGAGGCTGATGTGCAAGGAAATGAAGCAACGGAAGGGACCTCTGGTGATCCAGAACTTGTCAGAAAGAAGGGGCCTCCTTTTGTTTGTAACCATTGTGATAAGGTGTTCGGTTCTAGATTACAGCTTGAGCTACATATGTTCAGTTATTCGAAGCAGAAAATGTTCAAATGTAAAGTGTGTAAAGGAGCATTCCTCAAGGAAACAGAACTGGAGCAGCATTTTGAATGCAGTGAGGATTGTGACAAAACGAGGAACACTTCCGTCAGACGTGTGAAATGCGAACAGAGCAATCAATATTTCAGCTCTGAGAAATCATTTCAGATGCACAGCTGTGCACAGGATAGGGAGCCCAAATCAAAGGTGTGTTCCATCTGTGGAAAAGCCTTCACGAGAGCGCAATCTTGCATAATGCACATGAAGACACACTTCAAGACTGAGAAAGTGCACCAATGCTCTCTCTGCAATAAAACATACAAAAGCAACCAAAGTCTTAGTGCGCACAATGATAGGTATCATCGGGATAGTCCAAGATACACCTGCCAGATCTGCGGCATGGGACTCTGGAACGACTCGTCCCTCCGCTTCCATATGAGCAGGCATAATGGAAAAAATTTGATCAAGAGGTTTCATTGTGACCTTTGTCCCAAGGGGTTCGCTAGGAAGGGGTCGTTCAGGTTGCACATGGCGAGGCACACTGGCAACTACGATGTCCAGTGTTCCACTTGCGGCAAGATGTTTCCCGAAGAATCGTGTCTCAGGAAACATGAGAAAGTGCACACCGGGGAAAGACGTTTCCCTTGCAGATTCTGTGATCAGGCTTTTGCTCGTTCGAAAACGAGACAGGATCACGAGCGTCGGCACACCGGGGAAAAGCCATACAAATGCGGCACTTGCAACAAGGCGTTTACGCAGCATGCTGGGTTGTATGCGCACATGAAGACTCATGAGAGGGAGAAAAACGAGTGAGAATGAGTAGGATGATCGCAGTTTAGTGAAGTAGGGTTGGTTACATATTTGGCGGTACTCTATGTTTGTGCCCAAGCTTACATATCTGATCACTTTTGTCAAATTACTAGGGGGAGACTTCCACCTTCACCCCTTCCCTGATGTTCCACTCATCAAAGTTACAGGGATGCACACAAAGTTTTATTTTTTATTTTTTAAAAACATTCTTAGACTTTTTAACCCCCCAAATGTTTGTATCTTCAATTATTATTCAAAAAATAATTGAGAACAATTTGTTTTTACTTAGCATATTCGTAATAAAATGTTCAACATTTCTTTTTGAAGCATATGTTAGCACTCAGCTTGCTTGCTCAAAAAATAATTTTCCAGATTTCTTCCATCGTGCAACTTGCATCACATTTATTGTATATGCACCCTAATGCACCCTAACTATAATAATGTGAAATGTAAACTACCAGTAGTGAGGAATGTATTATTTACCATGGCACATGTTCATAAGCCTTGCTAGCTGTATAGTTTCATGCTAAAGGCCTGGTCACATCTGACCGGATTGCGTAAACGTATGCCAAACGTATAGAAAATATGCAAAATAAAATCATTCGGTGACGAACGTAATCTCCATTGTTGCTCGAAGAACGGATATGAAACGGATTTAACGTACAAAAACGCACGATTACCAGACATCACCGTATGAGCAACGGACAACACCGTACGAGTAACTTACAAGAACCGGTCAAAACGAAAGTGGAACGTATAAGAAACTGACAAAACGTTCTTCGAACGTATTTATTAGCCCGGTCATATTTGACCGGATTGCGAAAACGTAGGCCAAACGAACAGCAAAATTGTCAATCCGTTCGTCTCCGTTCGTATACGTTTCTTGTTCGGTGTATACGTTCCTTGTACGGCGATGTCTGTTCTATCCGTTTGAAACGGACACCACCGAATACAGTCGTCCGCTGGTCGTACGTTTGTTGTGCGCTGTGCATCCGTTTTGTTCGGAACTCGTACATTTCTCGTCCTGTACTTGTCAGTTCGTATCCGTTGATGTCCGGTGGACCGGAAAACTAACGGATAACGAACAAAACGGATGCACAGCGTACAACAAACGTAAGACCAACGGACGACTGTATTCGGTGGTGTCTGTTTCAAGTTCAAACGGATAGAACAGACATCGCCGTACAAGGAACGTATTCACCGAACAAGAAAAGGACAAGAAACGTATACGAACGGAGACGAACGGATTGACAATTTTGCTGTTCGTTTGGCATATGTTTACTCAATCCGGTCAGATGTGACCGAGCCTTAGGTAGTGTATTTTGGATGACATGTCTAAGAATTAAGCACATGATCTTTAAGTTGCTAACTACGGTTTATTTAGTGGGTACCTAAGGCTTAACCAGCTACATGTAACCCTAGTTGGGGACTAGGGAAACTGTTTGTTGCTCACTAAACTGTATCATTTTAAATACATTACACTTAGCAAGTTAGCACGAAACTACCAAGCTCGCAGGCCCCATATTCATCTGCTAGCTTTATAGTTCCTTGCGAAGTGTATTTTCAATGTGCAGTTTATTGAGCAACAAACAGTTTTCCTAGTCCCCAACGAGGGTCAACCGGGTAAACCTTAGGTACCCTCTAAGTTCGCCTAAGTTAGCAACTAAAATATCTTGTGTATAACCCTAAAATAGACTTAGCAAGGAACTAAGCTAGCGGGCTTTCATGAATATGGGTCCTGAGTTCTAACAAACTCACTATCTGGCTTGCTCAGGGCAAACGAAAATCAGGTGTGGGCAAGTAACATTTGAGTTACCTGCCCAAACAGGGCAATTAATTAAGAAGAAGACAAATATTTGTATTTTACCATGTTCTAGCTTCTTCTTCTTCGGGTTAATCTGCCTCTTTCAATCGGGTTTCAATCCTGAAGATTCTTGCCGATACAGCGATACTGCTAATGAGATTATGCAAACAATGATCGAGAGCAACTTATTTCTCATGCAGGGTTTTCTTTTAAAGGTGCACCTGTAAAATGTCGGATATTGCCCAAAATGATATTTGAGACTTCAATCCTATACCAAAATATCATTGTAAGATATGTCCAAATGATGTGTGAAAGTTTCATTGAAAAAGAACACTGCTTTCCTGGTTGAGAAAGTTAAAATATGTGTCAGCTTTTATAACACCGAACAAATGGTTTTCTATAGCTCAGTCGGTAAGAACGCCGGTCTAGCAATCCGGAGGTCTCGGGTTTGAATCCCGCTGGAATCCTATTTTCTTTGCTCTTTTTCAGCTTTTATAACTAATTACAGTATGACCATGCATTTATAAACGCTCTTGAGCTGAATGATTATCAATGATAGATATCGTCATACTAAAGGGGCATTTGAACAAAATCTACGGTAACCCTATTTTATTATTTTCTTACCAAAATAGCCAAACAACACGGTAGAAGAGAAATGTGGAACCTCAAATTAATTTGTGTGGAGTTATAGACACTTTACAGGTGCACCTTTAATGATTGATGTCTCTTGAATTTTCTTTATAACAACAACATTCATTGAGAGCAAAAATCAAGGATGAATTGAAAAGGAAAACGGCTTTACATCAAGCCTATTGGGGTACAATGGCAACAAATTTAATTAACAGGTTAACGGTAAATAATATTACTGGTTACTTATTTGCCGACTCATAATTTGTCATAATAATTGTTTACGTCATAAGTTATGAGGTAATGAAGTGTGTGCTAATTTGTGTGTATTCGGGCACTGATATAAGTTGGTGAAAGCACTTATAGTCAGGTTCACTATGTCGAAATTTTAGCTTTCGTAAACTTTTTTTGGGGATTTGTAAACCTATACATTTTTGGAATCTGTATAGTGTAAGAAGTCAGAAAACCAATGTTTACAATTTGCCGGAAGCATTTATGGCGGCCATCTTGGATTTTCAAAATGGCCGCCATAACAATAGGTGTTTCTCATTATCTCAGCTTCCAGGTGGCCTAGAGTAATGATTTGAACGACTAAACATATGTTTTCATGGATGGGTAAGACAATGGTACAATGTTAAATAAGATCAACACAACCACAAAGCGGCCATCTTGGATTTTCAAAATGGCCGCCTTGAAAATCAGTGTTTTTCAATATTTCAGGATTCAAGTGGCTAAGAGTCATGACTTTAACGGCTAAACATATGTTTTCAGGGATGGGGAAGACAGTGGTACAATTTAAAATAAGATAAACATAACCACAAAGCGGCCATCTTGGATTTTCAAAATGGCCGCCTTGAAAATCAGTGTTATTCAATATGTGAGCATTCAAGTGGCTTAGAGTCATGATTTTAATGGCTAAACATACATTTTTAGGGATGAGGAAACTGGTGGTACATTGTAAAATAAGTTAAACATAACCACAAAGCGGCCATCTTGAATTTTCAAAATGGCCGCTTTGAAAATCTCTGTTTCTCAATATCTCAGCATCCAATAGACTTAGAGTCATTATTTTCACGGCTAAACATACATTTTCGCACATGAGGAAGCCAGTGCTATAAAGTAAAACAATCTTGCATAACAATATAGCAGTTTATCGTGTTCACCATATTATAATGTTTGTTAATAATGGCTCGGCACTTTTATGTGTAGCAAGTCATAACTTTATTATGTCCAGGCCGCTTCTTGGACAAATTTATAGCAACATCTTTGCATGTCATAATCATCATCATGATCATTACTATCACTGGTCGGCAACATGTCATTCCGAGAGTCCTCGTCATTCTAGCACTGAGTTCATGCTGAACTATGCATGGTAAATTATTGGTCCTACGGGGTCCTACTAGAGCATAAATGTTGATCAGTCTTCTCTGCACTGGCATCTCACCATCTCGATGATGGCTTTGAAGGTTGGGAGGACCGGATTTACCTGATCAGCTGATGTGTCATTGTAGAGGTCATGCTGCAGTGGATCCAGGAACGGCTGCTGAGCAAGGCTTTCTTGACCTCATAATGTGGCCCGGATCTGGACTCGGTGAATGTGCTGCTTGGAACAACTCGGGGATGCAATATCGATGCCCTTTAGTGCGTATGCAGTACAGACGAATGTAGAAAGTGATGACAGTCGATCTTCAGTGACTTCAGCGGCATCTAAAAGCAACTACAGTGCATTGATGACTTCTCCACCTGTTGAGGTAGACTTGCAGCTTGGTTGCCTTGTCTATGCAAGAGAACCGTCCTGTGTTGCCTGCCCCTGTAATTGCGTGATAGGCAAGAATAGCATTTGCATTTCTGGACCTAGAGCTGCCTATATTGGCTGTACTTGGACTACTCCGGAAGGCATCGACATGGACGGGTTTCTCAGCAAAGGAATCAGTGTATGGAATGAAAACAACCAATTCTGCATCAGGCAGGCTTATCTTTGATGCCTGTATTGTGGATCATCAGTGTATCCGCCTCTTCGTGATCATTGTCCTCGATTTGCATCTCGCTGTTGCTCCTAATACGTCCTGTGGCAGATGCAATATCCAGCTTTGACGAGCCCTGGTCATGTTGGTTGTTAATAAGTTAAGAGTTAAAGACCTTCCCTTGCCAATGTTGGCATATAAGGCGGTGCCTATCTCCGATTAATTAGCCCTATGCCACACGTCTACAAAATGTAGCGAAAGCTACAGAAGGGGCCGGCCAGTCCTCTGGTAAATTGTGTGATTAAAATTCCCTTCTCCATTATATAGATGACGAGCGCCTGGCTAGAAGGCAGAAGGTACCATTTTGGTATGACCCGGTCTGGGATCGAACCCGGGACCTCCCGTGCATGAGGCTGACATTCCAACCGCTGATCCACCATGCTCGGTCATGTTGGTTGTACTCCAGTGTTTTTGCTGTCAGATACCAGTCGGATCAGTCTTCGTTTTGTCGTGGGAAAAGAAACGGGTCATAATTGGAATGTGATATGTTGGTGTCATCTCTGATATATGATATTGGATCGGAAAATCTCCTTGTCTCTGATTCTCCCTTGTGGTATTCTTCAGGGAATCAGGCTTGTTTGTTTCATACACCAGAAGCAACAGCGAGCTGAAAAGCGAGGACAACAATCATGAAGAGGCGGATACACTGCTCATACACAATGCCGCGCTGATTTCAAAGAGTAACCCACCTGATGCAGAGTCGGTCATAGCACACTATGACCTTCTGCTGAGAAATGGCGTCCGGAGTGGTCTCAGTGCAGCCAATATAGACAGCTCTAGGTTCAGAAAGAGCAAAGGCTTTACCAGCCTTCCATGCATTCAAAGGGGAAGACAACACGGGGACGATTCTATCACATAGGCAAGGCAACCTGCATGCTGCAAGTCTACCTCAAAGCAGGCGGATATGTCAGCATTGCATCTCAAGCAGCACATCCAACGAGTCCAGATCCATGCCACATTATGGGGCCAGGCTCTGCACCAGTTCCGGGATCCGCTGCAGCATGGCTACTACAATGACACAGCAGGTTCGCACTTCTTCGCGCTTGTCGCATTATTTTGCACTTGTTCGCGCTAATTAGTAGGACCCAAGCAGACTGTTCCAACATGTTGATGCTCGTGTAGGTCCAATAATTTATCATGCATAGACCTCTGCCAGTGTAGCACTCAGTGCAAGAATGACGAGGAACGTAGGAATAATATGTTGTCGACCAGTGACAGTGATGAGGATGATGAAATGCAAAGACTCTGCATAAATATGTCAATAAGCTATCTAGACATGCTAGAGGTGTAGCGTGCTACACATTGAAGTTCTGAACCATTAAGAACATCTGTTATAATGAAACTAACATTATAATCTATATCATGTTAACCTTACTTTACTTTAAACCACTGGCTTCCTCATCTTGAAAATGTATGTTTACCAATTAAAATCATGACTCTAAGCCACTTGGATGCTGAAATAGTGAGAAAAAAACGTATTTTCAAGGTGGACATTTTGAAAATCCAAGATGGCCACTTTTGGGTAATGTTTAGATTCATTTACTTTTTACCATGCACTGGTTTCCTCATCCCTGAAAATGTGTGTTTAGCCGTTAAAATCATGACTTTACGCCACTTGCATGCCGAAATAGTGAAACAAAACACATTTTCGTGGCCATTTTGAAAATCCAAGATGGCCGCTTTGTGGTTGTGTGTAGCTTACGGTATTTTAATTCATACCACTGGCTTCCAAATCCCTGAAAATGTATGTTTAGCCATTAAAATCATGACTCTAGGCCACTAAGATGCTGAGATATTGAAAAACACTGATTTTCAAGATGGCCATTTTGAAAATCCAAGATGGCCGCTTTGTGGAACCTTATGTTTGACTAATTTTACATTGTTCCACTGGCCTCCTAGTCCCTGAAAATGGATGTTTAGCCGTTATAATCATGACTCTAGGCCACATGAATGCTGAAATATTGAAAAACACGGATTTTCAAGGCGGCCATTTTGAAAATCCAAGATGGCCGCTTTGTGGTTATGTTTATCTTATTTTACATTGTACCACTGTCTTCCCCATCCCTGAAAACATATGTGTAGCCATTAAAATCATTACTCTAGGCCACTTGAATGCTGAAATATTGAAAAACACTGATTTTCAAGGCGGCCATTTTGAAAATCCAAGATGGCCGCTTTGTGGTTATGTTTATCTTATTTTACATTGTACCACTGTCTTCCCCATCCCTGAAAACATATGTGTAGCCATTAAAATCATTACTCTAGGCCACTTGAATGCTGAAATATTGAAAAACACTGTTTTTCAAGGCGGCCATTTTGAAAATCCAAGATGGCCGCTTTGTGGTTATGTTTATCTTATTTTACATTGTACCACTGTCTTCCCCATCCATGAAAACATATGTTTAGTCGTTCAAATCATTACTCTAGGCCACCTGGAAGCTGAGATAATGAGAAACACCTATTGTTATGGCGGCCATTTTGAAAATCCAAGATGGCCGCCATAAATGCTTCCGGCAAATTGTAAACATTGGTTTTCTGACTTCTTATACTATACAGATTCCAAAAATGTATAGGTTTACAAATCCCCAAAAAAAGTTTACAACTTTACATAGTGAACCTGACTATTACATGTATTACACATTGTACCTAGATGTATATGAATGCTCTGTTGAAATATCAACCGATTTTACTGTATGTATAGCCCGGATACATGTATCAGGGCTCGACACAAGCACTTGCTGGCTTGCCCAGGGCAAGTAAAGATTGATGTCGAGCAAGTAAAATGTCATAAATTGTCTAGTTTACTTGCCTGAATGTGCCAATAATTAATACAGAAACAATTACATCTAAAGTGTGGAGGCTTGCATGTGTATAAAGTTAACAGTTTCAATGAATGTTTATTGTTCCCTTTGTTTTATAATCCCTTTTCCTATTGTTGGTTTTGATGTTACATGTTAATAAAAAAACAAAGACCTGTACATGCAAGTTGGAAACTTTTTACTGTTTTATATAAGCTAGTAATACTTAGAGTTTGAAAAAGTTTGATTTTTGAAGAAAAAATTTGGCTATATCTTTGCTAGTGAGAACTGAAATTATTTCCATATTTTCTGTTTTAATGTGATCATTTGTGATAAGTATACTACAGAATACATATTACATACAAATTTGTTGATCATTTTGATGACCCCTTTCAAACTATAATTGCGTTATTTTTGTCAAGGTGTTTTTATTCTGTACATGTATTAAATTTTCCAAAATCCAAATTCTCTCTTATGAATGTCCTTATTTTATCTTGTTGCACAAAGTAGAACCTGGGGGTGTTTCACAGAGATTCTCGTTGGACCTAACAATTATGGAAAGACATTTGTAGCCTTGGAATGAAACATATTCAAAAGAAAGTTTTTAAAATATACACGTACCGACCACGGTACCCATTTCTTGCTGAAGGACAAACCCAGTGGGCCTACACAGGGTTCAAACTCGGGATCTCACGATCAGAAAGCGTGCGCTCTACCAATCTTGCCACACCACGTTCAATTACACGTACACACCCCACACACACAAACACACCAGAGCTATACAGAATGTGTTGTGTAGCGCATCTTGTTACTTAACTGTCTCCAGGGCTATACCCAGACATGCCCAAGGCAGCATTCTCTACCAAAGGGTGCCCAGGACTTGGCATGCATGACTAAAAGAATTGTTGTTCTGTACAAAGTGCATCAGCATTGCGGTTCTTTTAGTCATGCATGCCAAGTCCTAGACAGGCATTGGTAGAGAATACCCCCAAGGCATGACAAAAAGAATGGATGCTCTATGTGATTTGCATGGAGTATCCATTCTTTTCATCATGTTGTGGGCATGTCTTGGCAGAGAATGCCTCTACATTTTGTTTATGTTTTTTGTTTTCCTTTTTTTTTAACTACTGTAGATGCAATTGGAGAGGAAAGCTACATGACCAACTCAGACAACCAGAACAGAGAAACCATGAATTCATCTCCTGAGGAATGCAATGGAAGTCAGGCTGGTTCCGCTAATGCCAGCCCAGGAACAATGGAATACAGCCAGTCAACCAGATTGACAGACGACTGGTACGGGACAACTCATAACTGCCATTTGGATGATGTGAAGAATTCTCAAGCCAGATCCCTCCCCTGTGAAGATTATTTTGATGGAAACCTGGAAAGTTCTTCTGAAGTAAGTACAGATGAGATCTACAAGGACAAGGAAATGGGTAATGACTTTACGAACTGTGAAGGATACGCTGTCAGTTTTGTGGGTAATCAGTCGGAAAGACAAAAAGCCTATGTTTGCAAGGATGAGGAAAGTGCATCAGAGAAATCTGTATTTTATACAGAAGCGAAGATCCCTGACATCCTGGATCATGACAAAGAACGTAACATTAGGGTTCCTGAATGTGTCGAGGATCAAGAAGAAGATGGTTCGGCAGAAATCATACAATTGAACGTCGAGTATAAAGTCATGAGATGTCAGGTAGTTGAAGAGATGATAAACAGGGAGTTGACAGCTGTTCGAAATGAAAGGAGTAAGTGCAGCCAGAATGAAGCACACTCGGGGAACAAAGTTAGAAGGTCTTACACGTACGTTTGTGAAACATGCGGCAAAGCGTTTGGATCAAAGGGTCATTTGAAGGATCACATAATAACACATACAGGAGAATACCCTGTAAGTTGTGGAATTTGTGAAAAAGGTTTTCTGCGAACTGCACAGCTCGACTTGCACACGAAGCGTCATCATACAAACAAAGAACACATTTCCGAATCGCAGCATCAAGAAACACAAAGTCATAATCGGAAGAAGCCAGGGGAAAAAAGAAAATTGACTTACATGTATGTTTGTGAAACATGTGGCAAAACATTTGGATCAACTGGTCATTTGAAGGATCACAAACTATCTCATACAGGAGAATATTCTATAAGGTGTGGAATTTGTGATAAAGGTTTTCTGCGAACTGCACAGCTCGACTTGCACACGAAGCGTCATCATCCCGACAAAGAACACATTTTCGAATCACAGAATCAAGTAGCATGCATCCCCAATGAGAAGCTGGCTGAAATTGGATATACCAATGACATCCCTCAGGTCGGGAGGACCAAAGACAAGCCATCGACTGTCGAGAGAAAGCCACAAAGAAAACTTTCTCATGTTTGCGGTCAATGCGGGGAAGCATTTCATTCAGTGGCTAATTTGAAGGAACATTCAATCACACATACCGGAGAATATCCTGTAAATTGTGAAGTTTGTAAGAAAGGTTTTCGGCGACCTGCAGAGCTTGACTCGCACACAAAGCACCATCATCCCAACACGGTTTCAAAATCACAGCATCAAGAATCACAAATTCACAATGAGGAGGTGGCTGAAATTAGAGACACCAATGACAAATTTGAGGTAAACAAGGTGGATGGGCTCGAAGATGCACAAGAGTGTTCCGGGCAAGGAGGAAGGCCAGTGTGGGGCAAAGGAAAGGGTAGAAAACAATGTCAACTGTGTGGCAAAGAATTCCATTCAGCGAGTCATCTGAAGGAACACATGATCACACACACAGGAGAATATCCTCTGAAGTGCAGCATCTGTAGCAAAGGATGTCGACGCCAACAAGAACTGATCTTGCACCAGAGGAGATACCACCCCTCACCCCTCACCCTTAACCCCCCACAGAGGAGACGAGGCAGGCCAAAGAAAAAGGACAAAGAAGAAAGGGTCAGAAAACGTTGTCATGTTTGTGAAGCATGCGGGAAGGCATTTCAATTTGCGAGTAATTTGAAGGAACATGCAATCACACATACCGGAGAATATCATATGAAATGTGAAGTTTGTAAGAAAGGTTTTCGGCGACCTGCAGAGCTTGACTCACACACAAAGCGTCATCCAGACAAGTTCATGGACAAAAATGACGAACTAACTTCTAAAGGGCAGAATGAAAAAACAGAGATTCGCAATCAGAAGGTGGCTGGATTTGGAGATGCCAATGTTGTATCAGAAGAACGATTAAATGAAGACAAGCCAGTGAGCGTCAAGCAAGGGACAAAGAAAAAACAATCGTCTGTTTGTGAAACATGCGGGAAAGCATTTTCATCCCTGTGGCATTTGAAGGAGCACATGATGATTCATACAGGAGAATATCCTCATAGATGTAGCCTCTGTTATAAAGGCTTTAGGCGACGTTCAGAGCTCAATTTGCACATCAAGCTTCATGATGCTAACAAGAAAAAAAAAAAACCTTTAGTTTGTGAAACATGTGGCAAAGCATTTTCCGCCCTGTGGCATTTGAAGGAGCACATGATGATTCATACAGGAGAATATCCTCACAGATGTAGCCTCTGTAATAAAGGCTTCAGGCGACGTTCAGAGTTCAACTTGCACAAAAAGCGTCATGATGCTAACAAGAAAATATACAAAAAGAAAGTGCGAATTTCGGAATCGAGTCTGAAAGAACCACATGATCAGAATCAAAACCAAAAAGTGAAAGCTGAAATTGAAGATACCAATAATGTATCTAAGAAGGTACAGAGGTCTACAGACAAGCCAGTGAGCGTCAAGAAAGAGACAAAGAAAAAACAATCGTCTGTTTGTGAAACGTGCGGCAAAGCATTTTCCGCCCTGTGGCATTTGAAGGAGCACATGATGATTCATACTGGAGAATATCCTCACAGATGTAGCCTCTGTAATAAAGGCTTCAGGCGACCAGGAGAGCTCACATTGCACATGAAACGTCATAATGCTAACAAGAAAATATACAAAAACAAAGTGCGAAATTTGGAATCAAGTGATGATGAACCACAGGTTCACAATCAAAACCAGAATGTGAAAGCTGGAATTGAAGATACCAATAATGTATCTAAGAAGGTCCAGAGGTCTGCAGACAAGCCATTGAGTGTCAAGCAAGTGACAAAGAAAAAACAATCGTCTGTTTGTGAAACGTGTGGGAAAGCATTTTCATCCCTGTGGCATTTGAAGGAGCACATGATGATTCATACAGGAGAATATCCTCACAGATGTAGCCTCTGTAATAAAGGCTTCAGGCGACCAGGAGAGCTCACATTGCACATGAAACGTCATAATGCTAACAAGAAAATATACAAAAACAAAGTGCGAAATTTGGAATCAATTGATGATGAACCACAGGTTCACGATCAAAACCAGAATGTGAAAGCTGGAATTGAAGATACCAATAATGTATCTAAGAAGGTACAGAGGTCTACAGACAAGCCAGTGAGCGTCAAGCAAGGGACAAAGAAAAAACAATCTTCTGTTTGTGAAACGTGCGGCAAAGCACTTTCATCCCTGTGGCATTTGAAGGAGCACATGATGATACATACAGGAGAATATCCTCACAGATGTAGCCTCTGTGATAAAGGCTTCAGGCGACCAGGAGAGCTTACATCGCACATGAAACGTCATAATGCTAACAAGAAAATATACAAAAACAAAGTGCAAAATTTGGAATCAAATGATGATGAACCACAGGTTCACGATCAAAACCAGAATGTGGAAGCTGGAATTGAAGATACCAATAATGTATCTAAGAAGGTACAGAGGTCTACAGACAAGCCAGTGAGCGTCAAGCAAGGGACAAAGAAAAAACAATCTTCTGTTTGTGAAACGTGCGGGAAAGCATTTTCATCCCTGTGGCATTTGAAGGAGCACATGATGACACATACAGGAGAATATCCTCACAGATGTAGCCTCTGTAATAAAGGCTTCAGGCGACCAGGAGAGCTCAAGCTGCACATGAAGCGTCATGATGTTAACAAGAAAATATACAAAAACAAACAACAACCAAACAACGAAAAAGCAACGGAAGTGCTCAAGGAGTCGGAAACAGAGGATGTCAAGGATGTCTTTTATGTGACACATGTTGAGATTAAGGAGGAATATGATGGCATGGATGGAGATGAGGCGTGCGACGATGATGAGGTGGATGCCAGTAATGCCGATGTTGAGGAGCAAAATCCGCTAGCAAGTGATCAAGATTCCCAGTTCAATATACTGGAAAGTGGAAAGCAGCGTTTTGCGTGCCCCAAATGCGACAAATCATATGTGCAGCAAGGTCACTTGAGTGATCATCTATTCCGCCATGAAGGAGAGTTCCCAATCAAATGCGGTTGGTGTAAGAAGGGTTTCTTTAGACGTCGAGAGGTCCTTAGACACTTGTGGAAAATACACAGCCATGAAAATGGTTGGGAATATGGAGATTTTGTACCGCATCCTAAGAGCAGAGAAGTAAAAGAACCTGGTGAGGCTGATGTGCAAGGAAATGTAGCAACTGAAGGGACCTCTGGTGATCCAGAACTTGTCAGAAAGAAGGGGCCTCCTTTTGTTTGTGACCATTGTGATAAGATGTTCGGTTCTAGATTTCAGCTTGAGCTACATCTGATCACTTATTCGAAGCAGAAAATGTTCAAATGTAAAGTGTGTAAAGGAGCATTCCTCAAGGAAACAGAACTGGAGCAGCATATTGAATGCAGTGAGGATTGTGACAAAACGAGGAACACTTCTGTCAGACGTGTGAAATGCGAACAGTGCAATCAATATTTCAGCTCTGAGAAATCATTTCAGATGCACAGCTGTGCACAGAATAGGGAGCCCAAATCAAAGGTGTGTTCCATCTGTGGAAAAGCCTTCACGAGAGTGCAATCTTGCATAATGCATATGAAGACACACTTCAAGACCGAAAAAGTGCACCAATGCTCTCTCTGCAATAAAACATACAAAAGCAGCACAAGTCTTATTGCGCACAATGATAGGTATCATCGGGATGGTCCAAGATACACCTGCCAGATCTGCGGCATGGGACTCTGGAATGACTCGTCCCTCCGCTTCCATATGAGCAGGCATAATGGAAGAAATTTGATCAAGAGGTTTCATTGTGACCTTTGTCCCAAGGGGTTTGCTAGGAAGGCGGCTTTCAGGGTACACATGGCAAGGCACACCGGCAACTACGATTTCCAGTGTTCCACTTGCGGCAAGATGTTTGCCGAAGAATCGCGTCTCAAGGAACATGAGCAAGTGCACACCGGGGAAAGACGTTTCCCCTGCAGATTCTGTGATCAGGCTTTTGCTCGTTCGAAAACGAGACAGGATCACGAGCGTCGGCACACCGGGGAAAAGCCATACAAATGCGGCACTTGCAACAAGGCGTTTACGCAGCATGCTGGGTTGTATGCGCACATGAAGACTCATGAGAGGGAGAAAAACGAGTGAGAATGAGTAGGATGATCGCAGTTTAGTGAAGTAGGGTTGGTTACATATTTGGCGGTACTCTATGTTTGTGCCCAAGATTACATATCTGATCACTTTTGTCAAATTACTAGGGGGAGACTTCCACCTTCACCCCTTCCCTGATGTGCCACTCGTCACAGTTACAGGGATGTACACAAAGTTGTATAGATTTTTGTTTTCTCACTTTTTAGACTTTTTAACCCCCCTAAATGTTTGTATCTTTCAATTATTATTCAAAAAATAATTGGGAAATTTTTTTTTTTACTGATTATATTCGTAATAAAATGTTCAACATTTCTTTTTTGAAGCACTATGTATGTTAGCACTCGGCTTGCTTGCTCATAAAATAATTTCCAGATTTCTTCCATCGTGCAACTTACATCACATTTATTGTATAGGCACCCTGATTAATAAATAATAATAATAATAATATTGAATATTTATATTTTGCAATATCCACCTAATAAGGTGCTCAAAGCGCATTGCTCATAAAATAATTTCCAGATTTCTTCCATCGTGCAACTTACATCACATTTATTGTATCATAGGCACCCTGATTAATAAATAATAATAATAATAATAATATTGAATATTTATATTGCGCAATATCCACCTAATAAGGTGCTCAAAGCGCATTGGAAAAGATTATAAAAGTTTATGAAATGAAACAAACAAGAATGAAGGGAAGAAAGAAGATAATTACTATAATAATGTTGTGAAATGTGAAATACCAGTAGTGAGGAATACACTACTCACAACAAGTAAGTACCCCCCTAGCATTTTTTCATATACCTCAAAAAGTATTTCACCGATTTTGATCATTCAAACGGTAATGGATGCGCAATTTTCTTACGCACAATGTGAGTGGTAAATGGTTGCCATAGCGTTACGTTTTCATCATTAAAAAAATGAATTTTCTAAAACAAAGTGCCAACAAAAAAGTTGCACTTTCAGTTTTATTTGGCATAGTGGGTACATTTTGTACACGAGTAAGCTTTTGGACTGTGAACAATGCAGCAGTAGTACTGAATTACATAACAGATTAGTGAATTAGGCCAACTCCAATAAAAATGAAACAGGACATGACTTCGGCCATTCTAATCCATTTCATATTGAAAGGCCTATTGTTTTAGAAAAATGCATGCTTTTGTCACTAAAAACAATGCAGCAGTAGTAGTGGATAACATAATAGATTTGTGTGTCGGGTAATCTTCAATAAAGATGTTTACTCGTATACAAAATGTACCCACTATGCGAAATAAAACTGAAAGTGCAACTTTTTGGGGGGCACTTTGTTTTAGAAAATTCATTTTTTCATGATGAAAACGTAACGCTATGGCAACCATTTACCACTCACATTGTGCGTAAGAAAATTGCGCATCCATTACCGTTTGAATGATCAAAATCGGTGAAATACTTGTTGAGATATATGAAAAAATGCTAGGGGGTACTTTCTTGTTGTGAGTAGTGTATACCTTAGCACATGTTCATAAACCTTGCTAGCTACATATAGTTTCATGTTTTTTTTTGATGATATGTCTAAGAATTAAGCACATGTATGATCTTTAAGTTGCTATTAAACTACGGTTTATTTAGTGGGTACCTAAGGCTTAACCAGCTAACCCTAGTTGGGGACTAGGGAAACTGTTTTTTGCTCGCTAAACTGTATCATTTTAAATACACTTAGCAAGTTAGTACGAAACTAAGCTAGCAGGCCCTATATTCATGAAACCTGCTAGCTTAGTTCCTTGCTAAGTGTATTTTAAATGTGCAGTTTAGTGAGCAACAAACAATTTTCCTAGTCCCCAACGAGGGTCAACCGGGTAAACCTTAGGTACCCTCTAAGTTCACCTAAGTTAGCAACTAAAAGATCTTGTGTATAACCCTAAAATAGACTTAGCAAGGAACTAAGCTAGCGGGCTTTCATGAATATGGGCCCTGAGCTCTAACAAACTCACTATCTGGCTTGCTCAGGGCAAACGAAAATCAGGTGTGGGCAAGTAACATTTGAGTTACCTGCCCAAACAGGGCAATTAATTAAGAAGAAGACAAATATTTGAATTTTACCATGTTCTAGCTTCTTCTTCTTCGGGTTAATCTGCCTCTTTCAATCGGGTTTCAATCCTGAAGATTCTTGCCGATACAGCGATACTGCTAATGAAATTATGCAAACAATGATCAAGAGCAACTTATTTCTCATGCAGGGTTTTCTTTTAAAGGTACGTGCACCTGTAAAGTGTCGGATATTGCCCAAAATGATATTTGAGACTTCAATCCTATACCAAAATATCATTGTAAGATATGTCCGAATGATGTGTGAAAGTTTCATTGAAAAAGAACACTGCTTTCCTTGTTGAGAAAGTTAAAATATGTGTCAGCTTTTATAACACCGAACAAATGGTTTTTTATAGCTCAGTCGGTAAGAGCGCCGGTCTAGCAATCCGGAGGTCTCGGGTTTGAATCCCGCTGGAATCCTATTTTCTTTGCTCTTTTTCAGCTTTTATAACTAATTACAGTATGACCATGCATTTATAAACGCTCTTGAGCTGAATGATTATCAATGATAGATATCGTCATACTAAAGGGGCATTTGAAAAAAATCTACGGTAACCCTATTTTATTATTTTCTTACCAAAATAGCCAAACAACACGGTAGAAGAGAAATGTGGAACCTCAAATTAATTTTTGTGGAGTTATAGACACTTTACAGGTGCACCTTTAATGATTGATGTCTCTTGAATGTTCTTTATAACAACGACATTAATTGAGAGCAAAAATCAAGGATGAATTGAAAAGGAAAACGGCTTTACATCAAGCCTATTGTGGTACAATAATGGCAACAAATGTAATTTAAAAACAGGTTAATGGTAAATAATATTACTGGTTACAATATTTGCCTACTCATAATTTGTCATATGTATAATAATTGTTTTTGTTTGTTTGTTATGAGGTAATGAAGTGTGTGCTAATTTGTGTGTATTCGGGCACTGAAAAAAGTTAGTGAAAGCACTTATTACACATTGTACCTACATGTATATGAATGCTCTGTTGAAATATCAACCGATTTTACTGTATGTATAGCCCGGATACATGTATCAGGGCTCGACACAAGCACTTGCCGGCTTGCCCAGGGCAAGTAAAAATTGATGTCGAGCAAGTAAAATGTCATAAATTGTCTAGTTTACTTGCCTGAATGTGCCAATAATTAATACAGAAACAATTACATCTAAGTGTGGAGGCTTGCATGTGTATAAAGTTAACAGTTTCAATGAATGTTTATTGTTCCCTTTGTTTTATAATCCCTTTTCCTATTGTTGGTTTTGATCATGTTACATGTTAATAAAAAAACAAAGACCTGTACATGCAAGTTGGAAACTTTTTACTGTTTTATTAGAGTTTGAAAAAGTTTGATTTTTGAAGAAAAAATATGGCTATATCTTTGCTAGTGAGAACTGAAATTATTTCCATATTTTCTGTTTTAATGTGATCATTTGTGATAAGTATACTACAGAATACATATTACATAAAAGTTTGTTGATCATTTTGATGGTAATTCCTTTCAAACTATAATTGCGTTATTTTTGTCAAGATGTTTTTATTCTGTACATGTATTAAATTTTCCAAAATCCAAATTCTCTCTTATGAATGTCCTTATTTGATCTTTTGTAGCCTTGGAATGAAACATATTCAAAAGAAAGTTTTAAAAATATACACGTATTTGAGATTTAGAGCAAAAACAAATATTTATCGATTATTTCAACTTTATGCCTAACGGCTCTTCATAATTTGTAAAGGTCCAATGTAGAGTCAATTTCAACTTAAAATCTATGCGAGTTCTTTGTAACGAGGTTCCACTGTATATGTTTGTCAGTTTACTCATGATACCAACATGTATTGTATTTGCATACTACATAGAAATGCATAGTGATCCATTAACTTTATATTTTCCCCAACAAATTTTTCTTGAGAATGCATATATTCAAGATTTTCTTAGAAAACTAATGTCTGATTTTATCCCTATCGCTCGCGTGATGTATCCAAATTTGGTTGATATGGACGATTGATTTCAATACTCTCGACTACATAGGTCAAAAGCGTCCATAGACACTTTCAAATTCAATCTTACTTTCTCCATAATTAGGGAGACATTTGAAATATCAGAACCCATTTCATTCTCCTGTACTACAAGCTAAATAACAACGTACAGGAGAAGGGGGAAAGATCCAAGTGTTTTGGCTTTGGCTTGAATTTTACAAAGTTAATGGATCACTTTAATATATAATAATAATAGACATTTATATGGCGCATATTGCAAAGAGCCTCTAAGCGCTTAAATAATTATTTAATTATTATTACCCATGGTCATCAGGTACATTTCAAACCCAACACAATGATATTGCGTCCTTTCTCAACTCCCCGGGGAGCATACTAGCCGAGCTGTCACTGATGATGACGCTAAGGCTAATTAACACCCGACCACGGTACCCATTTCTTGCTGAAGGACAAACGCAGTGGGCCTACACAGGGTTCAAACTCGGGATCTCACGATCAGAAAGCGCGCGCTCTACCAATCTTGCCACACCACGTTCAAATACACGTACACACCCCACACACACAAACACACCAGAGCTATACAGAATGTGTTGTGTAGCGCATCTTGTTACTTAACTGTGTCCGGGGCTATACCCAGACATGCCCAAGGCAGCATTCTCTACCAAAGGGTGCCCAGGACTTGGCATGCATGACTAAAAGAATTGTTGTTCTATACAAAGTGCATCAGCATTGCTGTTCTTTTAGTCATGCATGCCAAGTCCTGGACAGGCATTGGTAGAGAATACCCCCAATGCATGACAAAAAGAATGGATGCTCTATGTGATTTGCATGTCCAAGTATCCATTCTTTTCATCATGTTGTGGGCATGTCTTGGCAGAGAATGCCTATTCTACATTTTGTTTATGTTTTTTGTTTTCCTTTTTTTAAAACTACTGTAGATGCAATTGGAGAGGAAATCTACATGACCAACTCAGACAACCAGAACAGAGGAACCATGAATTCATCTCCTGAGGAATGCAATGGAAGTCAGGCTGGTTCTGCTAATGCCAGCCCAGGAACAATGGAATACAGCCAGTCAACCAGATTGACAGACGACTGGTACGGGACAACTCATAACTGCCGTTTGGATGATGTGAAGAATTCTCAGGCCAGTATATCCCTCCCCTGTGAAGATTATTTTGATGGAAACCTGGAAAGTTCTTCTGAAGTAAGTACAGATGAGATCTACAAGGACAAGGAAATGGGTAATGACTTTACGAACTGTGAAGGATACGCTGTCAGTTTTGTGGGTAATCAGTCGGAAAGACAAAAAGCCTATGTTTGCAAGGATGAGGAAAGTGCATCAGAGAAATCTGTATTTTATACAGAAGCGAAGATCCCTGACATCCTGGATCATGACAAAGAACGTAACATTAGGGTTCCTGAATGTGTCGAGGATCAAGAAGAAGATGGTTCGGCAGAAATCATACAATTGAACGTCGAGTACAAAGTCATGAGATGTCAGGAAGTTGAAGAGATGATAAACGGGGAGTTGACAGCTGTTCGAAATGTAAAGAGTAAGTGCAGCCAGAATGAAGCACACTCAGGGAACAAAGTTAGAAGGTCTTACACGTACGTTTGTGAAACATGCGGCAAAGCGTTTGGATCAAAGGGTCATTTGAAGGATCACATAATAACACATACAGGAGAATACCCTGTAAGTTGTGGAATTTGTGAAAAAGGTTTTCTGCGAACGGCACAACTCGACTTGCACACAAAGCGTCATCATACCAACAAAGAACACATTTCCGAATCGCAGCATCAAGAAACACAAAGTCATAATCGGAAGAAGCCAGGTGAAAAAAGAAAATTTACTTACATGTATGTTTGTGAAACATGTGGCAAAACATTTGGATCAACTGGTCATTTGAAGGATCACAAAATATCTCATACAGGAGAATATTCTGTAAGGTGTGGAATTTGTGATAAAGGTTTTCTGCGAACTGCACAGCTCGACTTGCACACGAAGCGTCAGCATCCCGACAAAGAACACATTTCCGAATCACAGCGTCGAGAAACACGCGTTCCCAATGAGAAGCTGGCTGAAATTGGAGATACCAATGACATCCCTCAGGTCGAGAGGACCAAAGACAAGCCATTGACAGTCGAGGGAAAGCCACAAAGAAAACAATGTCAACAGTGTGGCAAAGAATTCCATTCAGCGAGTCATCTGAAGGAACACATGATCACACACACAGGAGAATATCCTCTGAAGTGCAGCATCTGTAGCAAAGGATGTCGCCGCCAACAAGAACTGATCTTGCACCAGAGGAGATACCACCCCTCACCCCTCACCCTTAACCCCCCACAGAGGAGACGAGGCAGGCCAAAGAAAAAGGACAAAGAAGAAAGGGTCAGAAAACGTTGTCACGTTTGTGAAGCATGCGGGAAGGCATTTCAATTTGTGAGTAATTTGAAGGAACATGCAATCACACATACCGGAGAATATCATATGAAATGTGAAGTTTGTAAGAAAGGTTTTCGGCGACCTGCAGAGCTTGACTCACACACAAAGCGTCATCATCCAGACAAGTTCATGGACAAAAATGACGAACTAACTTCTAAAGGGCAGAATGAAAAAACAGAGATTCGCAATCAGAAGGTGGCTGGATTTGGAGGTGCCAATGTTGTATCAGAAGAACGATTAAATGAAGACAAGCCAGTGAGCGTCAAGCAAGGGACAAAGAAAAAACAATCGTCTGTTTGTGAAACATGCGGGAAAGCATTTTCATCCCTGTGGCATTTGAAGGAGCACATGATGATTCATACAGGAGAATATCCTCATAGATGTAGCCTCTGTTATAAAGGCTTTAGGCGACGTTCAGAGCTCAATTTGCACATCAAGCTTCATGATGCTAACAAGAACAAAAAAAAACCTTTAGTTTGTGAAACGTGTGGCAAAGCATTTTCCGCCCTGTGGCACTTGAAGGAGCACATGATGATTCATACAGGAGAATATCCTCACAGATGTAGCCTCTGTAATAAAGGCTTCAGGCGACGTTCAGAGTTCAACTTGCACAAGAAGCGTCATGGTGCTAACAAGAAAATATACAAAAAGAAAGTGCGAATTTTGGAATCAAGTCTTAAAGAACCACATGATCAGAATCAAAACCCAAAAGTGAAAGCTGAAATTGAAGATACCAATAATGTATCTAAGAAGGTACAGAGGTCTACAGACAAGCCAGTGAGCGTCAAGAAAGAGACAAAGAAAAAACAATCGTCTGTTTGTGAAACGTGCGGCAAAGCATTTTCCGCCCTGTGGCATTTGAAGGAGCACATGATGATTCATACAGGAGAATATCCTCACAGATGTAGCCTCTGTAATAAAGGCTTCAGGCGACCAGGAGAGCTCACATTGCACATGAAACGTCATAATGCTAACAAGAAAATATACAAAAACAAAGTGCGAAATTTGGAATCAAATGATGATGAACCACAGGTTCACGATCAAAACCAGAATGTGAAAGCTGGAATTGAAGATACCAATAATGTATCTAAGAAGGTCCAGAGGTCTACAGACAAGCCAGTGAGCGTCAAGAAAGAGACAAAGAAAAAACAATCGTCTGTTTGTGAAACGTGCGGCAAAGCATTTTCCGCCCTGTGGCATTTGAAGGAGCACATGATGATTCATACAGGAGAATATCCTCACAGATGTAGCCTCTGTAATAAAGGCTTCAGGCGACCAGGAGAGCTCACATTGCACATGAAACGTCATAATGCTAACAAGAAAATATACAAAAACAAAGTGCGAAATTTGGAATCAAATGATGATGAACCACAGGTTCACGATCAAAACCAGAATGTGAAAGCTGGAATTGAAGATACCAATAATGTATCTAAGAAGGTCCAGAGGTCTACAGACAAGCCATTGAGTGTCAAGCAAGGGACAAAGAAAAAACAATCGTCTGTTTGTGAAACGTGTGGGAAAGCATTATCATCCCTGTGGCATTTGAAGGAGCACATGATGATTCATACAGGAGAATATCCTCACAGATGTAGCCTCTGTGATAAAGGCTTCAGGCGACCAGGAGAGCTTACATCGCACATGAAACGTCATAATGCTAACAAGAAAATATACAAAAACAAAGTGCAAAATTCGGAATCAAATGATGATGAACCACAGGTTCACGATCAAAACCAGAAAGTGAAAGCTGAAATTGAAGATACCAATAATGTATCTAAGAATGTACAGGGGTCTACAGACAAGCCATTGAGTGTCAAGCAAGGGACAAAGAAAAAACAATCTTCTGTTTGTGAAACGTGCGGGAAAGCATTTTCATCCCTGTGGCATTTGAAGGAGCACATGATGACACATACAGGAGAATATCCTCACAGATGTAGCCTCTGTAATAAAGGCTTCAGGCGACCAGGAGAGCTCAAGCTGCACATGAAGCGTCATGATGTTAACAAGAAAATATACAAAAACAAACAACAACCAAACAACGAAAAAGCAACGGAAGTGCTCAAGGAGTCGGAAACGGAGGATGTCAAGGATGTCTTTTATGTGACACATGTTGAGATTAAGGAGGAATATGATGGCATGGATGGAGATGAGGCGTGCGACGATGAGGAGGTGGATGCCAGTAATGCCGATGTTGAGGAGCAAAATCCACTAGCAAGTGATCAAGATTCCCAGTTTAATATACTGGAAAGTGGAAAGCAGCGTTTTGCGTGCCCCAAATGCGACAAATCATATGTGCAGCAAGGTCACTTGAGTGATCATCTATTCCGCCATGAAGGAGAGTTCCCAATCAAATGCGGTTGGTGTAAGAAGGGTTTCTTTAGACGTCGAGAGGTCCTTAGACACTTGTGGAAAATACACAGCCATGAAAATGGTTGGGAATATGGAGATTTTGTACAGCATCCTAAGAGCAGAGAAGTAAAAGAACCTGGTGAGGCTGATGTGCAAGGAAATGAAGCAGCTGAAGGGACCTCTGGTGATCCAGAACTTGTCATAAAGAAGGGGCCTCCTTTTGTTTGTGACCATTGCGATAAGATGTTTGGTTCTAGATTTCAGCTTGAGCTACATCTGATCACTTATTCGAAGCAGAAAATGTTCAAATGTAAAGTGTGTAAAGGAGCATTCCTCAAGGAGACAGAACTGGAGCAGCATATTGAATGCAGTGAGGATTGTGACAAAACGAGGAACACTTCTGTCAGACGTGTGAAATGTGACCAGTGCAATCAATATTTCAGCTCTGAGAAATCATTTCAGATGCACAGCTGTGCACAGAATAGGGAGCCCAAATCAAAGGTGTGTTCCATCTGTGGAAAAGCCTTAACGAGAGTGCAATCTTGCATAATGCATATGAAGACACACTTCAAGACCGAAAAAGTGCACCAATGCTCTCTCTGCAATAAAACATACAAAAGCAGCACAAGTCTTATTGCGCACAATGACAGGTATCATCGGGATGGTCCAAGATACACCTGCCAGATCTGCGGCATGGGACTCTGGAACGACTCGTCCCTCCGCTTCCATATGAGCAGGCATAATGGAAGAAATTTGATCAAGAGGTTTCATTGTGACCTTTGTCCCAAGGGGTTCACTAGGAAGGCGGCGTTCAGGGTGCACATGGCAAGGCACACCGGCAACTACGATTTCCAGTGTTCCACTTGCGGGAAGATGTTTGCCGAAGAATCGCGTCTCAAGGAACATGAGAAAGTGCACACCGGGGAAAGACGTTTCCCCTGCAGATTCTGTGATCAGGCTTTTGCTCGTTCGAAAACGAGACAGGATCACGAGCGTCGGCACACCGGGGAAAAGCCATACAAATGCGGCACTTGCAACAAGGCGTTTACGCAGCATGCTGGGTTGTATGCGCACATGAAGACTCATGAGAGGGAGAAAAACGAGTGAGAATGAGTAGGATGATCGCAGTTTAGTGAAGTAGGGTTGGTTACATATTTGGCGGTACTCTATGTTTGTGCCCAAGCTTACATATCTGATCACTGTTGTCAAATTACTAGGGGGAGACTTCCACCTTCACTCCTTCCCTGATGTACCACTCGTCACAGTTACAGGGATGTACACAAAGTTTTATAGATTTTTGTTTTCTCACTTTTTAGACTTTTTAACCCCCCTAAATGTTTGTATCTTTCAATTATTATTCAAAAAATAATTGGGAACCATTTTTTTTTTTACTGATCATATTCGTATTAAAATGTTCAACATTTCTTTTTTGAAGCACTATGTATGTTAGCACTCGGCTTGCTTGCTCATAAAATAATTTCCAGATTTCTTCCATCGTGCAACTTACATCACATTTATTGTACACCGTGTCCCAGAAAAAACAAAACCGGGTTTCATGGCAGAAATGTTATGTTATAATGAATAATTTCCTTGATGATATATATATGTCTGAAAAGCTATGTGTCTCTTCTTTTATTTGATATACAACTTATGGCACATAATTCACGCATGACTGAATTAGAACGATAGAAAGTGGTGTTACCAAAATTCAATTTGCGCGCAGAAATTGCAAGTTTGGGTGAGGTTTTGGGGAGAGTTTTAAGAGTAGTAAATGTACTTATTTTGAAAAAGGACAGACACCGCATGAAAATTCATAATTTTATCTTTTATATGACACCTCATGATTAAAAAATAAATTATATATGCCAGAGAACGAATACAATGAAAACATGCTTGATTCCAGCCCAAATGAGTAACTTTCCTGATCTAGCCTGTTTCCTGATCCCCATGTTTGTGTAAATTCACTCATGCATCAAAGTCCATTGTCAGCTGCTAGTCAGGAAAGCTGAGCGACTTCTTACTCAACTTTCACTCATTCGGGCAGAAATCAGGCATGTTTTCATTGTACTCGTTCTCTGGCATAAATCATTAATTTTTTTAGCATGAGGTGTCATGTAAAAGATAAAAATATGAACTTTTATGTGGTGTTTGTCCTTTTTAAAAATAAGTACGTTTACAACTCTTAAAACTCACCCAAACTTCAAATTTATGCGTGCAAATTGAATATTGGTAACACCACTTTCCATTGTTCTAATTCAGTCATGCTTGAAGTATGTGCCATAAGTTGCACATCAAATGAAAGAAGAGATACAGAGCTTTCCAGGCATATATATATCATCAATTAAATTATTCATTATGATAGAAAATTTCTGCCATGAAACCCGGTTTCGTTTTTTTCTGGGACACGGTGTATAGGCACCCTGATTAATAAATAATAATAATAAT
The DNA here is from genome assembly GCA_037951105.1 of Echinarachnius parma. Classification (NCBI taxonomy): domain Eukaryota; kingdom Metazoa; phylum Echinodermata; class Echinoidea; order Clypeasteroida; family Echinarachniidae; genus Echinarachnius; species Echinarachnius parma. The sequence goes on along the minus strand of JBAMJV010010674.1, from coordinate 105,540 downwards.
ATTGAATATTTATATTGTGCAATATCCACCTAATAAGGTGCTCAAAGCGCATTGCTCATAAAATAATTTCCAGATTTCTTCCATCGTGCAACTTATACATCACATTTATTGTATAGGCACCCTGATTAATAAATAATAATAATATTGAATATTTTTTATTGCGCAATATCCACCTAATAAGGTGCTCAAAGCGCATTGGAAAAGATAGTTTATAAAATGAAACAAACAAGAATGAAGGGTAGAAAGAAGATAATTACTAAACTGGGTTCCAAAAGAAACTTATCACTTCTTCAGAGTGACACACATTAAAATCCAAAGCATAAACATTAATCATAATTGAGCATAGATTAGCTACAATACCCCTTAGCAAGCTCATCTAAAACAAATTATGTTTGCTTTAGTCAACAAAGAATAAAATAAGGTGAAATCGCAAGAGGTCATTTTTCGAAAATCACAGAAACTGCTCGCCTTCCGGGCACAGAGCTCGGTACGGACAATAGCTAGTCTAGTGGTTACATATAGTCCAGTCAATCTAGCATATATAAGGGGGTAACCTCGGCAAAATTGCAACACGGGATTTTTTTTCGGAATTCTGTTCAGGAAACTCCCCTTAACAACCAAAAAAAAGTCCCAAGAAATCGGAGTTGCGGAAAGTGGTTTAATTTGCATAATATGCAAATTAGGTATTGTTTGAAAGTAAAAATATGAAATTAATTGTTTAAAAATATTTATATACTATATTAACGCCAAAAAAGTATGGCAACCAAATATTGGTATCCCAAACTACACGATGAACGCACGTCCGTTCTAATAATAGCTACTTAATTTGCATAATATGCAAATTAAGCTCGCAAAAAAAGAAAAAATTTCATATTGTTTTACAAATCGGGCTTCATTGAGAGGATGCAAATGAAAAAGTATCTTTTTAAAGGTCAGATATGAAAAAGGGTAAAGTTTGACATACAATCAAAACATTACTATCAAAGTAATTTGCATAATATGCGAATGAGCTATTGTTTAAATGGACCAATGAAGTTCTGCAGTCGTTTGAAATGTAGATGTATGATTTTAGCTAGAAAAGTTTGTGAATCTTTTATCCAAAGCTAAGATACTAAAACGCACATATATCAGTACTAATAGTACCAATATTATTTGCATAATTATGCAAATTAAGATCCACAAAAGACAGATAAAAATATCAATAATAATAATAATAATATCAATATAGAATTTATATAGAGCGCCATGAATCTGGGTGCCCTATTCAGAGGCGTGTTATTACCCTTGCAATTGGTCATCAGGTACAGTTCAAACCCGCATACCTATCGTGTGCACCATCTCAACTCCCATGGGAGCATACTAACCAAATTTAAGATGCCCTATGATGTAGATATTTCATATTCTAAAAAAAAATACAGACTTTATTGAGTGAATGCAAATGATAAAGCCTCTATTGGCAAGGTCGGTAATTACAACGTTTATGGCACCCAATGGGAGCAAGACAATCCATCCATTGTGATGCAATTTGCATATTATGCATCTATTATCAAACCCTGCCAAAAGAAGGTCATCACCTTGAAGGTTCATCTACATTGACTTACGATTGATCTTGACCCATAACTTATAATGCAATTTCTTAAGCCAGAGTTTGAAAAGTACGTGATCCAGGATTTAAGTTTCTTTAATGTCATGTCAAAATGTCGATTACTTATTTAGCACCAAAGATTTCTATTGATGGACGACAACTGAAATTTTGATCATGTGGAGCAGGAAGACATACACACTGTAATTTGATTATTGTCAAAATCATATTGATTAGATATTTGTTGATGAAAAACAAGGACAAACAAATGTATGTATGTATATAAGGATAACATGCACATATAATACAGTTACGTTAACCGTCATGTACAATTGTGCTAATTCACAAGACTGGAAATCTCACACAATATGTTGTATAAATGATATATTTCAAAATTATACTAAGTAACCTTTCATAGCTTATTTTTTACAAGGGAAACATATACTTTGACAAAAACTTACACGATAAACTTAGTAAGGTTTGAATAAGTGACACATCAACAAAGCGATGAAGAGGACATGGACAGTGGTTTCAAAATAATAATGAATGATGACTAAGTGAAATGTAGATGGCACAAAGAGATATGGTCAACTCATTTGTACACATTAAACTTGACAAAAATAAAGCCTGTTAAAACAAATGCATGTATATTGAATACGATTAAAAGTAGACACACTCATTAATCATAATATCAAGCGCATTTGAACATTCTATATGGAAAATGCGCTATATAAATTCATTATTATTATGGACAGCAGGACAATGTCCTATTCATCATAACACTTTATTTGAAAGCAAGATGATATATTCTATTTAGAGAAATATGTATGAAGCAGTCCTGGAGAAAGCAAGGATTATAATTTACCGATTTCAAGTTTGATTTATAATATATTTTGATAAACAAACAAAAATAGAAGTGACTATAAATTATGACCGCTTAAATGCATGTGTGAGTGCAACATCTACGTTAGAAACAAATATAAGTCGCTAAACATGTTCTTAGGTTATGATATAACAAACTTATCCTAAGCAGGATTAATGTATACAAATATGATTCTGAAGTAAGTTCGGTATAATTACAACAAAAAAGAAAACCTGTGCATAACATGTAACCAGGGCGACATGTCCTAACTGTATATAACGAACTAAGGATTGTGTTTTTCTAAAGAACAAGAACATTTACCAGAATGAAAGTACGTTCCGGAGTATATTTTCACATGTGAAATCATTATCACATCATTTCAAAACATGTGGTAAGCAGATTTGAGTTGTCTTTATAAAATGACAAGAGGATAATGTTACATAGTTATATTTTGGAGAAATATTTTAACATTTCTAGTCATTTCTGTTTATTTCTGTTTTTATTATTTTGGGGGGCCAATGAAGGAGCGTTCTCGTCGCGGCCCCTGTTGGGTGAAAACCTGTGAATCCTTCAATTTTCCTGCACTATACGATTTGAAAAAAAAAAAAATATTTACGTTTTTAAACTAGATAGTTTGTTGTATCTTTTCAGTTCAATTCCTGTTCCTCAGATAAAGGGAAACAATCTTAAAATGCCGGGGGGCCCACTCAACTATATTGCTGTACACACGCGCGACCACAGGTTTTTCAAACCCACCCTAAACAAGTTGTATCCATTGGTCAAATTTATACCCTATTCAAGTATTTTCGCGTACTTTTTTTGTCAATTTTGCCCCCAAAACAAATATAACCCCTAAAACATACCCCTAAAACATACCCCTAAACTAGGTCTACGTCAATTGCTCTCAATTAAACAAGTTTGGAGAAAAAGATACCCTAAACGCGTATTTGTTTCCCGGGTGGGGGGGGGGGGGGGGGGGGGGCGGGTCTGTCCTCATTGAAAGGGGGGTATCATGCGTGACCAAGAAAACGAGTAATTAGGGTGTTTTTTTACGATCAGGCGAGATACTCGAGTATCTCGAATAGGGTTTCAAAATCACCCAAAATCAGGAAAAAGGGTATCTTTTTTACGCTGATAAATTACTCGTTTAGGGTCTCAAAAAGATGAATTACTCATTTAGGGTCTCAAAAACTCAGCTTACTTGCTTAGGGTATCAAAAATAGTTATCACTTGCTTTTAATAGGGGTTTACAAAAAAAAAGATTACTTGCTTAGGGTTTCAAATATAGTTATGACTTGCTTAGGGGTTTACAAAAATTTGATTACTTGCTTAGGGTATCAAAAATAGTTATAACTTGCTTAGGGGGTTACAAAAAATTGATTACTTGCTTAGGGTATCAAAAATACTTGCTGAGGGGTTTACAAAAAATTGATTACTTGCTTAGGGTATCAAATTACCGATAATCACACTTACTTAGGGTGTATTTTTTGCACCACGCAAATACTCGCTTAGGGTGCTTTTGGCAAGTCCTTGGTCACGCATGATACCCCCCTTTCTATGAGGACAGACCCCCCGGGATTTGTTTAACTCCACAAACATACCCTTTTTTCTGATTTTGGCCTTTTTGACACCCGAAACGCGTCACGCGCGTGACGCGTCATGATCGGCAAAAAGGACCCTTTTACCCGTTTTTTTGGTCGCGCGTGTGTACAGCAATATAGTTGAGTGGCCCCCGGGCTTAAAATGACCATCATTCTCGCTGTCGACTTTCATGTTAGCATGCAATGATGCAATTGACTTGTACGGACAACATGCCATTATGTTTGCTGAAGTTTGAAAGAAAATCTCTGCTGTTATACGCTTTTGTTCAACAGTTTTAAAACCTAGAATGTTAGAATATAAAAAAGGCTAAATTATTTGCATTGTTCAAAGCAAGTTACGCTATTATTATTTCTCGATATCATATGAGCAGTTATGTCTTTACTGTGAAAACTGTATACATAACTATAACAGTTTGACCTGTTATGTTTCTAAATGCAAATCTTCATTGAAATTTCGTTGTACCAATGAAACATGGGAATCTATATGCAGATAAATACTAATAATAGGAATAATATCCCCAATTTATGTATCATCTATCACGATTGATGAGTCCATAGATGTGTTCGTTGAACTTGGTACAAATTGATTACCATTCTGTAGCCTATAGTTTTCATTCATTTGTAAATGCAAAGTTACATCGAAACTAAAATTATCAGTAACCGTTTCAATAGCTCATTTGCATAATGCAAAGCACTTTAATTACAGGCCTACTGTTTTGGTAGGATGTCTAACAAAAATACTTGCTACTACTGACCTGAAAAATGAAGGTTTTATCGTTTGTATTCACTCAATCAAGTCCGTTTTTTTTAAAGAAATGTGCAATATTTTACCATTTTGTGGACATTAATTTGCATATTATGCAAATTATATGCAAATTATGTTGAACTGATATACGTGTCACCGTGTGTTATGGTATATTGGCTTTTGATACAAGATGTGCACACTCTTCTGGCTATGATAGTGCATTTAGTTTTTAAACAATACAAAACTTCATATTGATCCAATCAAACTATAGCTCATTTGCATAATATGCAAAGTACTAATGATGCTAATGTTTCGATTGCGTGTCACCCTAACCTGTTTCACATCTGACCTTAAAAATATAAAGGCTTTATCATTTGCATCCACTCGATCAAGTCTATTTGTTCAACAATATGGAATATTTGATTTTTGGGTGAAACCTAATTTGCATATTATGCAAATTATGTAGTAATTACTAGTACGGGTATGCGTTCATCGTGTACTTTATGATCCTAATATTGGGTTGCCATACTTTTCTGGCGTCAGTATAGGTTATAAATATTTTGAAACAATTAATTTAATATTTGTACATTCAAACAATACCTAATTTGCATATTATGCAAATTATGTAGTAATTACTAGTACGGGTATGCGTTCATCGTGTACTTTATGATCCTAATATTGGGTTGCCATACTTTTCTGGCGTCAATATAGTATATAAATATTTTAAAACAATTAATTTAATATTTTTACATTCAAACAATACCTAATTTGCATATTATGCAAATTAAACCACTTTCCGCAACTTCGATTTCTTGGGACTTTTTTTTGGTTGTTAAGGGGAGTTTCCTGAACAGAATTCCGAAAAAAAATCCCGTGTTGCAATTTTGCCGAGGTCAAGACCATATATTGACTGGACTAATAACCCGCTTTGAAGTTGAATGAATAGCTATTGAAAGTTCTGAATAGACCGCCTCTCGTGGAGGTTCGCAGCGAGCAGTTTCTGTGATTTTTTAAAACTGACCTGTAGTGATTCCATCGCATTTTTCTATTTTTTGGCAAAAGCAAATTTGTAATTTTAAAGATATGCTTCATAAGGAGAACAATAGCTTATCTGTGTCTAAATATGATTCAATTTGATGCTATGGATTTTAGTGAGCGGCGCTCTGAAAAAGTGATCAGTTTCTTTTGGAGCCCAGTTTATAATAATGTTGTGAAATGTGAAATACCAGTAGTGAGGAATATACCATAGCACATGTTCATAAACCTTGCTAGCTACATATAGTTTCATGCTTTTTTTGGATGATATGTCTAAGAATTAAGCACATGTATGATCTTTAAGTTGCTACATGTAACTACGGTTTATTTAGTGGGTACCTAAGGCTTAACCAGCTAACCCTAGTTGGGGACTAGGGAAACTGTTTGTTGCTCACTAAACTGTATCATTTTAAATACACTTAGCAAGTTAGCACGAAACTAAGCTAGCAGGCCCTATATTCATGAAACATGCTAGCTTAGTTCCTTGCTAAGTGTATTTTAAATGTGCAGTTTATTGAGCAACAAACAGTTTTCCTAGTCCCCAACGAGGGTCAACTGGGTAAGCCTTAGGTACCCTCTAAGTTCGCCTAAGTTAGCAACTAAAAGATCTTGTGTATAACCCTAAAATAGACTTAGCAAGGAACTAAGCTAGCAGGCTTTCATGAATATGGGCCCTGAGCTCTAACAAACTCACTATCTGGCTTGCTCAGGGCAAACGAAAATCGGGTGTGGGCAAGTAACATTTGAGTTACCTGCCCAAACAGGGCAATTAATTAAGAAGAAGACAAATATTTGAATATTACCATGTTCTAGCTTCTTCTTCTTCGGGTTAATCTGCCTCTTTCAATCGGGTTTCAATCCTGAAGATTATTGCCGATACAGCGATACTGCTAATGAAATTATGCAAACAATGATCGAGAGCAACTTATTTCTCATGCAGGGTTTTCTTTTAAAGGTGCACCTGTAAAGTGTCGGATATTGCCCAAAATGATATTTGAGACTTTAATCCTATACCAAAATATCATTGTAAGATATGTCCGAATGATGTGTGAAAGTTTCATTGAAAAAGAACACTGCTTTCCTGGTTGAGAAAGTTAAAATATGTGTCAGCTTTTATAACACCGAACAAATGGTTTTCTATAGCTCAGTCGGTAAGAGCGCCGGTCTAGCAATCCGGAGGTCTCGGGTTTGAATCCCGCTGGAATCCTATTTTCTTTGCTCTTTTTCAGCGTTTATAACTAATTACAGTATGACCATGCATTTATAAACGCTCTTGAGCTGAATGATTATCAATGATAGATATCGTCATACTAAAGGGGCATTTGAAAACAAATCTACGGTAACCCTATTTTATTATTTTCTTACCAAAATAGCCAAACAACACGGTAGAAGAGAAATGTGGAATCTCAAATTAATTTTTGTGGAGTTATAGACACTTTACAGGTGCACCTTTAATGATTGATGTCTCTTGAATGTTCTTTATAACAACGACATTCATTGAGAGCAAAAATCAAGGATGAATTGAAAAGGAAAACGGCTTTACATCAAGCCTATTGTGGTACCATGGCAACAAATTTAATTTAAAAACAGGTTAATGGTAAATAATATTACTGGTTACTTACCCAGGTAGCAAGCCAACGTTGGACCAACGTTGGAATCTCGAAACTCGTTGGAAGTTGGAAACCAACGTTGGTCCAACGTTGGATTAACGTTGGATTCTTGCAACTGCTAGGAAGTTGAAATCTGGTTGGATACCAACGTTGGTCCAACGTTGGATTAACGTTGGATTCTCGCAACTCCTTGGAAGTTGAAATCTGGTTGGATGCCAACGTTGGATTAACGTTGGATTCTCGCAACTCCTTGGAAGTTGAAATCTGGTTGGATGCCAACGTTGGTCCAACGTTGGATTAACGTTGGATTCTCGCAACTCCTTGGAAGTTGAAATCTGGTTGGATGCCAACGTTGGTCCAACGTTGGAAATTTGCCAACTCGTTGGACGTTGGACAGACTTATTGGACCAACGTTGATCCAAGGTTGGTATTTTGTTTTCGCCAACGTTGGAGCAGCGTTGGTTGGGCGTACACAAGCAACGTTGGTCCAACGTTGCCGGACAACGTTGGACCAACGTTGCCAAAAAAATTGGACAACGTTGGTCCAACGATGGACCAACGTTTGTTTGCTACCTGGGTATTTGCCTACTCATAATTTGTCATATGTATAATAATTGTTTTTGTTTGTTTGTTATGAGGTAATGAAGTGTGTTCTAATTTGTGTGTATTCGGGCACTGATATATAAGTTAGTGAAAGCACTTATTACACATTGTACCTACATGTATATGAATGCTCTGTTGAAATATCAACCAATTGTACTGTATGTAGCCCGGATACATGTATCAGGGCTCGACACAAGCACTTGCCGGCTTGCCCAGGGCAAGTAAAAATTGATGTCGAGCAAGTAAAATGTCATAAATTGTCTAGTTTACTTGCCTGAATGTGCCAATAATTAATACAGAAACAATTACATCTAAGTGTGGAGGCTTGCATGTGTATAAAGTTAACAGTTTCAATGAATGTTTATTGTTCCCTTTGTCTTATAATCCCTTTTCCTATTGTTGGTTTTGATGTTACATGTTAATTAAAAAACAAAGACCTGTACATTTATACAAGTTGGAAAATGTTTACTGTTTTATAAAAAGCTAGTAATACTTAGAGTTTGAAAAAATTTGATTTTTGAAGAAAAAATATGGCATGATCTCATCTTTGATAGTGAGAACTGAAATTATTTCCATATTTTCTGTTTTAATGTGATCATTTGTGATAAGTATACTACAGAATACGTATTACATAAAAGTTTGTTGATCATTTTGATGGTAATTCCTTTCAAACTATAATTGCGTTATTTTTGTCAAGATGTTTTTATTCTGTACATGTATTAAATTTTCCAGAATGCAAATTCTCTCTTATGAATGTCCTTATTTGATCTTGTTGCACAAAGTAGAACCTGGGGGTGTTTCACAGAGACTCTCGTTGGACCTAACAATTGTGGAAAGACATTTGTAGCCTTGGAATGAAACATATTCAAAAGAAAGTTTTAAAAATATACACGTATTTGAGATTTAGAGCAAAAACAAATATTTATCAATTATTTCAACTTTATGCCTAACGGCTCTTCATAATTTGTAAAGGTCCAATGTAGAGTCAAGTTCAACTTAAAATCTATGCGAGTTCTTTGTAACGAGGTTCCACTGTATACATGTATGTTTGTCAGTTTACTCATGATACCAACATGTATTGTATTTGCATACTACATAGAAATGCATAGTGATCCATTAACTTTATATTTTCCCCAACAAATTTTTCTTGAGAATGCATATTCAAGATTTTCTTAGAAAACTAATGTCTGATTTTATCCCTATCGCTCGCGTGATGTATCCAAATTTGGATGATATGGACGATTGATGATATGGACGATTGATTTCAATTTCTATGGTCAAAAGCGTCCATAGACACTTTCAAATTCAATCTTACTTTCTCCATAATTAGGGAGACATTTGAAAAATCGGAACCCATTTCATTCTCCTGTACTACAAGCTAAATAACAACGTACAGGAGAAGGGGGAAAGATCCAAGTGTTTTGGGTTGAATTTTACAAAGTTAATGGATCACTTTAATATATAATAATAATAGACATTTATATAGCGCATATTGCAAAGAGCCTCTAAGCGCTTAAATAATTATTTAATTATTATTACCCATGGTCATCAGGTACATTTCAAACCCACACAATGATATTGCGTACTTTCTCAACTCCCCGGGGAGCATACTAGCCGAGCCGCCACTGATGATGGCGCTAAGGATAATTAACACCTGACCATGGTACCCATTTATACACCTGGGTAGAGAGCAGCAATTGTGGATTAATTGTCTTGCTGAAGGACAAACGCAGTGGGCCTACACAGGGTTCAAACTCTGAGTCTCACGATCGGAAAGCGCGCGCTCTACCAATCTTGCCACACCACGTCCAAATACACGTACACACCCCACACACACAAACACACCAGAGCTATACAGAATGTGTTGTGTAGCATCTTCTTATGTCATGAATATACAAGGAACAGGGTGATGAATTTGATTGCACACAAAATAAATACACATGTCCCGGTACATACAAATACAATGCAACATGAATTTTACATTGCAATAAGAACTATTCATAGAACGCTAATTTCATATTGAACAAAAGAAAAACAAATCCACTCGTATCGTTTCTTGAAATTCATAATTTCTACTTTATTATTCATCACATTAATACATGCACCATCTGGTCAGAATCAATATGATTATAATAATGATGATAGTACAAATAAATGGGAACCTGCATTATTATTATATAAACACCCCAACAAAATTATCTATTTATACATAAAAGATTAGTTTTTAGTATTCCATTCCACCAAAAGTGCAGATTGTATTAAATGGGTGCACTTCCAGATAAATGTTACAATAATTTTGACAAGTTCCTATGATTGTTAGCAGTATTTAAGTCTGCATAAAATGATTCTGGATTACATATTTCTTTGGTTGTTGGAATGGATGACTAAAACTGACCAATCAAACCAAAATCGGTTCCGTTATACTGGCTGCCTAAATCACTCCCGTCATGTTTCTTCATGTAATAAGTGCAATTTATTGAAGAAAACTAAATATTTTCATATTGATGGACAAAAATGTTTGACATAATATAACTGGCATAGGCTTCGATTTAAAAAAAAAAACATAAATTGAATGGACAATAATATGAAAGTTTCACTTGGTCATAAAGTGTACTACTTTTTTCGAACTCAACTGGAAGTTTTATTTGAGATACAATTGCATTTTGATGCGGCCGGCAAGTATCTAGTATGATGCGGTGTCCGAATATGGCCCCCCTAATTTTTAACAACCGATATCTGAAAAAACTAAGATAGTAAAAAACACAAAATTTGTAAAGAATGAACTTCAAATGAAGATGAAAAAAATGCCATACCTTATCTGCCGACTGTGATCGTAATTGTCCCGTAATGGCGATTTGCATTTCACTGCGCAAAACAATCACATTGAAAAAGGGTGCCGTAATATTGCCCCCCTTTTTAAAGTCTGTTTTCTTTGAAAAATAATAAACTTTTTCCAATGAAAGTGCCATCAAAGTGTTCTTAAAATCCTGAAGATTTAATTTATCCACAAAACATTTGTATAAACGTGACAAATCTGAGCCAATTCTGAAACCATGTCATTTATTCCCTTGTGCCAAAAATTTCCCATTCATTTGTACACACTTGACTATGAGCGCGCAGAAGATAATTTTTTGCTTGCACAAAGAGTCTTATTGCACTTAAGTTCACTGCGCGAAATTTTCTATGTTAATGCGCTTAATCAGCTGATAAACAGGGGGGGCCATATTACAGCACGGGCCATATTTGGTAGCCTGATCATACAACTTCATTGTACTACACATTCCACATCAAATCAACATACAATGATAGGTGATCTGCAATATTTGGACCAAAAATTGCTACAAACCACTGCCATAAAAAAAGGTTCTGCTTCTGCGATGCTATTTTTTATCAAAAAAGTTTGTTTTTTCAGCTGCACATTATCCAAAGTACTTTTTTCAAAATTACTGTACATGCACATGTATGCATGAAAGCTTTTTTTCATCTATTATATGTAATAAAATTGACAACAATTTACTAATCTACCAATTTTTACAGCAGCAAATCTTTCCCCAAAACACTGGGTGCTACAAAAAAAAAAAATTTCTTGCTTGCCCTTTAGACGGAACCACCTGTCCAAAACTTTAGAATAATAACTTAAAAGTTATAAACATTTATAAAGTTCATTTTCAATAAATCACAACATCATACTTTTCTACAGAATGTAGCAGTACATGTGCATATATCCATTATAACACATTCAACATCTTTGCAGCATATTAAAAAACAATTGATTAGTACATTTTTTATTGACCATTTATTTGTATTGCTACAACTAAAGCCCAACACACACAGAGCCAACTCGGCCGGATCTGACTGGTTTTCATTGAGGATAGAGTCGAGCCCCATCAGAAGGCTACGCACACTGACCCAATCCGACTGAAACCAGTTGGATCCGGTCAAGTAGGCTCTGTGTGCCAGGAGAGTCGCACTGTGTGAAACGTGGCTCTATATAAATCGGCACTATAACTATTATTTGGCTTTAAAACTCTACCAAATATGCTTCATATTTATAACGTTGTCTTCCATTTTGTCTACCCTTTATGTCTCGCTATACTATAGTTTATTTGCAACAATTCAAGCTTTAATGGCGGCAGTGACCAAAGTTTTGTGCCACTCATATTTCTCAATAACTTTTTGCTTGTACAATAGTTAAAGTCTATCTTTTTTTAAAATATGGTTCCAAAAAAATCTAGTAGGGAACAGGTTTACTCAAATAAAGCATTACAGTAGGAGTTGCATGCAAAAATTGCAGAATTGATAGATATTATCAGGGATGGAGAAAATACACTGATGTGTGTGCGCAAACAAAAATGCAAAAAAAAATGGTTGGTTCTGCATTAACTCTTTAAAGTGCCAGGGATTTTAATGCTCGCAAAAATGCGAGCTTGGCATTCAGGGAGTTAACTCAAAGTGGATTGCAAATCTAGTAGGGAACAGCGCCCATATTCATGAAAGCCTGCTAGCTTTAAAAGTTCCTTGCTAATTCTATTTTGGATGACGTGGCTACGAATTACACGCAAGTTCTTTTAGTTGCTAACCAAGATTAACTTAGTGGGTACGCAAGACTTACCCAGTTGACCCTAGTTTCGGACTAGGAAAAATGTTTGCTACTCGATAAAGCTGCACATTTAAAATACACTTAGCAAGGAAATATTAGTGTATTTTACAAAGCTAGCGGGGTTTCATGAATATGGGGCCAGGTTATTATCTTTATGGGGATTGCAACATCCAGTAAGAAAGGGGTTAAGCGAGGAAATGGCGAGAATCGTTACAAATGTACAATATACGTATGTATGTCGTAGGGTAGTTGGCAGTGTGGCAAGTTTAAACTTTAAAGGGATAGTTGAGTATTGGTCAAACTTAACTTTAGTAACCAAAACCTGCACCATTACGGTACAATTTCACCATGCTCGAAAAGTATACACAATTCCAAAGACTAAGTAAAATAACCCTATCATTAAAAAAAGAGCTGTTACAACACAAGAGGGCGCTATTTAAAAAAATCACTGGTTTTAGCCATTTTTCATACAAATTGTGCATTTAATGTTTTGTTAAAATAATGATTCAATAGAGATATCAACAACTTTTTAAAAACCTATTCAGATTTTTTTCCAAGTAGTCTTTAAGCATTTTTAATTATTTTTCTAAAAAGTCTAAATATCCCCCGGTGATTGCCGGTGAAGAATCTTTTGAATAAAAATATACTTATGGATATTTCAGCCGTTTCTGAACCGATTTTGATCAAATAAAGTTTATTCTGTCATTAAAATTGTATGTTCTTTCAAATTTGACAGTCAGTTTTTCATTATCTCACAAAAAAATATCGGGGGGCACTTCGGGAAATACCAATACTCAACGGTACCTTTAAAGCTAAAAATATTTCCCTATATTACAAAGCATAAATCAATTACAAAATTTCACTATATATAATTTAAAACATCAAAAAGAGCAAATTCCAGTTTCTATGAATATGTGCAGAAAAAAGGAAAGTGCATGATATATAAAATCTTTCAGTCCAATTTCAGAGCATTATTTTCCTTTGAAATATGTACATGCATATCAATTGTTCAATATGTAGATTTGTATAAACTGAAACCTCTGCCAGGAAAGTAATATTCTACAAAAAGAAACTCATAATTGTACTAACAAATGCTTTACGGAACTACGTGTACATGTATTACAACACGTACATTTCCCTGGATAACAGTGGGGACAAAAATACTACAACTAAATATACTAGGTTTAAAACTCAGTAAATGAAAAAAACTCTAATGTTATAATTTGTCCTTAATGCTGTATTGTTTTTATTTGTTATATTTTTTATTTCCTGCAAACCAAGGGGGTGTTGCACATAGAGTTGCAATCAATTGCAATTCTGATCATTGATAACATGATGAACAATACTGCTTTCAAAGCCATTTCTGTCTGAAATGCAATGATCTGCTTGTTAATACTGTTAATAGATAATCCATGTTAAATTGGCAGCAAAATGAACATATCTGTGCAATAGTGTATTGCACCACAACTCAAAATAATGTACATCTATGTTTTGTGAAATATATACTAGTAATACTGGGTAAACAGTTTCATAAATGTAACACAATTACAACCTACTATTGAAAAGTCACACACAAATATTACTTCAAACTTCATTTATAAGCACAAGCCAAATATTGAATTTTACACTACTGTCTCTATGCCACAATTGCCATTTGTGCTGCTTTACTGTTCAAAACAAATAGACATGGATACACACACACACACACACACATACAAGCACACAAATTATTACTGTTGTCTTCTAAGTTAATTCAAACATAGACACAAAAAAAAAATTTAAAAAAATTTAAAAAATTAAAAAATTAAAAAATTAAAAAATTAAAAATTACCATAATGAATGAATGGAGAAAAATTTCAAAATTCTGTGTAGAAGTTTAGTGTACCAAAGTTAGCTCTACCAGATAAAGCAAACCAAATCAAAATCGGTCGAGAAATGAAGAAGTATTTTTTGTGATTTCGAATAAATTTGCATAAATTACCATAGATAATGAATTTCATGATTCTGTGTAGAAGTTTTAAATCCCCCTCCTAGCCCTATCTTATGAAACCTAGCCCTATTAGATAAACCAAACAGAATGAAAATCGGTCAAGAAATGAGGGAGAAGAAGCAATTTTTGTTATTTTTGGAAGAAATTTGCATAAATTACCATAATTAATTAATGGAGAAAAATTTCAAAATTCTGTGTAGGAGTTTAGTGTACCAAAGTTAGCTCTACCAGATAAAGCAAACCAAATCAAAATCGGTCGAGAAATGAAGGAGAAGAAGCATTTTTTGTGATTTCGAATAAATTTGCATAAATTACTATAGATAATGAATTTCACGATTCTGTGTAGAAGTTTTAAATCCCCCTCCTAGCCCTATCTTATGAAACAATCAGAATCAAAATCGGTTGAAAAATAACGAAGAAGAAGCATTTTGAAAACTGTGGACGGACGGACGGACGCCACACCATGCAGCCAACATTTGAAAGACAGAAAACTGAACACCCGATTGCGAGGGAGCGGAGCGACCGAGGGGGGGAGGGTGTGGGAGGGGGGTGTCCCCCCTCTTACGGTAGGGAGCTTTTGCATTTTTGGACTTACAATTGTGCAATCTGGTGCATACTAGGGCTGTAGTGAAACGGTTACACGACGGTTAACCGACCGACATCGGCAAAAACGTTTTCATTTTCACGGTTTCGGTTAACCAAAAAAAAAAAAAAAAAAAACTTTTTTTTCCCTTCCCCATTCTATAGATTCGGTCATAAAATGGCACGTTGAACCCTGCCAATCTATTGCTAAAGTAAAGGTATTTTACATGTAACAAAATGTTCAAATAATCAAATGGTAAGAGGATTAATGAATAGATTAAACCTGGTAAGAGCCAAATTTAGAAGAATCATTTGTGATGAGATATCTGAAGGCTTTCATCTTGACAGCGGTTTGTAGACTAACATGGCACTGCCCTGCTGATTACAATTGAAAAAAACGGACAGATATCGGATGGTACCTACATGTATATCCGAGAAGAAAAAAAAAAAAAAAAAAAAAAAAAAATTGGAACGTTCCGTTTGTTATGGCTATAAAAATTTAAAAAACGGGACAATTCCGTTAAAAACGGAACGGTTGGCAAGTTTGCACCATGGCATAAGCTCATCGGGCCGGATGAGCTAAATATGGTAAGAAGATCAGAAGGTCTTGAGTGTGATTCCTGGTGAAGCCCAATTTTCTTTGCTCATTTTTAATTTATTTAAAACAAAAGTTTATAACAACAAATGTATAACAAAAGTTGTCAGAATACCTAATATTAGCATAAAGCAACATTTTAAAGGGATCTAGTAACTTTGTTGACATGTGCAAAAAGTGATGATTGGTTGATATAATGTATATTGTTGATATAATGTATATTGTTGTGAACATTGTGTGAACATTTCAAGTCAAATGGACGTTACATGTATATGGCCGAGTAATGAGCAAAAATGCAAAGTGATATTCCCTAACTCACAGCTCTCACTTTGTACACGGTTTCAAAACTCCAACGGATATTTTATTATCTGAAAACTTCAATCGTTCATATCTTTGTAACGAAAGGTAAATTTGAAAAAACAAAACCTGTCCAATGTTTTTGTTTTTTCAATACGAACAAACAAGGTATGAGAGAACTGCTAGTTTTCCAATTGGATTTTGAGGATTTGGACAATGTTACTACAAGTCCCTTTAAAGGTTGCTTGCTCGTGGCTCTTGTAAACTGTTAACTATCCAAATTGTACTACCTTTTAATAATTGATCAGAACTTGCATGACAAATTCCGTTAGTTTTCACTAGCCCAAAGAAAAATTGTCCAGGCCATGGGCCAACAGGCAAGTGGCCCGGTCAGGTATCAACAGATAGCGGAAACGAATGCCCAACGAATAGAAAATTTGCGAAATGAAATTATGCGGTGATGAAAGTCGTCTCCATTGCTTTATGTACAAAACATAGAACAACGTACATCACCGGACAAGGAACGGACAAGAAACGCATACGAACGGAGACGAACGGATGGAAAATTTAGCTCTCCGTTTGACGTCCGTTTACGCAATCCGTTGATATGTGACCGGGCTATCAGGTGTTGAGCCCTGGCTAACAGGCCATAAAGAATCATATATATTCATCATGCAGGCATGACATGCCTCAAACCAGCCTCAAAAACGTCTTTTCAAGCAAATGTGCAGTCCATAACTATTGGAAGAGTGGGCAACTTTGGATGTTTGAAACAGATCAGAAGCATCACACTATAGTGTTGTGGATCATCATTATCATCATCAGTATTCTTACTTAATTTCCTCATGAATATTCCCAATAATGAAAATAATCAATATTTTATGGCCCACTGTCGTCTGCTTTCAATGCCAACAGGAGGCGGCCATTTCTTCAACTTCTCGCGGTGAAATGACGTGTCAGGCAGAGAACACAATAGCGGGTTACGATAATGCTATCGTGGTCCATAAAATATTGATTATTTTTGTCATCAGGAATATTCATGAGGAAATAAGTGACTAGCAATGATAGTAGTTATGCTCTCATCACATCCAGTAAGTCAAAAGGATAAGTTTTTTTTTAAGAGAAAAGATAAAGAAAAAAAGACAGGTAGAAAGATGAATAAAGGGGAAGGAAACCCTTGGAAAATTTTGATTTCAGAATAAGAGGCAGTATAGCTATTCTGTAATATTATGAGCAAAAATTTTTAAGAAATAAGTTATGTCATTTTGATTAAAATGGAAAGAATATCAAAAATTGTACAAAGAAAAAAACTAGGAAATCGCAATAGACCGGACTAATGTGAATTATTGCAATTTTTCAAACTGTCCACTCTCTCTCTCATGTCACTTGTGATGTCAGAGACTATCTGGTAATAGTGGTAAATTATCGACCAACGGTCAAAACTTTCTAACCTTAGACCTACATGTATATTGCTAAAACTAAAATTGTCCTGTTTTCAATTTATTAGAGATGTCTTTGGTTGTAGCTAGCAACTTCTAATTCTATAAGTTTTTCCTACACATTTGGCACTTTCAGATTTTGTGGATTGAAACATATTATATCTTTGATGCTATATCTCATTGTAAAATACACACCACAAAGCACGACATGTTCAATGCATTCCATTCCAAACAAAGCAATAGGCTAGGCTAATAAATACACTCATCCAATATTCATATCACATATTCATGTCAACCTTCAATACAACCCGCAAGTAAAGTCATTAGTACTTAGAATTATGATTTCACAATTTCTGTAAGTTTTTCAATTAAGTAAATAATTGAATCCCAATTGAGGCTAAGTAATTCACTTAAAGCCCAATAATTTACTTTATAGTAAGTAGTTTACATTTTTCACTTTGGTATTGAATTGAATACCAGCCCTGGTCTTCTCACAATAAAAGAATCACTACAATCCTAACAATCCTTGCTAATATTCAGGAAGTTTCCAGCCCAAATATTCTCAATAATACTGTCATATCTTTAAATCTGATTATTTAAGTGAAAACGAAAGAGTAATTTCACTGGTCCAATAAGTTTTCATTGCTGCGGGAACAATTGCTGTGCTATTATTTTTTCATAAACCTTACGCCACTTCACGCTACCAATGACATCAGTCAATCAGGCGTCTTTCTTCTTAATCCAATACCTTTAGTCCAATAAGCATCCGCATCTTAGTCCAATACCTTGAGTCCAATAAGCATCCGCATCTTAGTCCAATACCTTGAGTCCAATAAGCATCCGCATCTTAGTCCAATACCTTTAGTCCAATAAGCATCTGCCAACCACCGATGCATTTGGCTGCGCTAATCTTCCTTCTTCTCTCCAACTACTCCAGTGCCGTTGGTATGCACAGCGTCCCCACCGGCCGAGACTTGGGTGCGCCGGTCTTTCTTACCGTAAGCGGAGCCT
Source organism: Echinarachnius parma (assembly GCA_037951105.1). Classification (NCBI taxonomy): domain Eukaryota; kingdom Metazoa; phylum Echinodermata; class Echinoidea; order Clypeasteroida; family Echinarachniidae; genus Echinarachnius; species Echinarachnius parma. The sequence goes on along the minus strand of JBAMJV010010674.1, from coordinate 86,988 downwards.
TTGGAAGACATCGTGACGGCTAACAGAGCTTTGCCGAATGCAAACACTGGAAGTAAAAGAAATAATAACGAATAATGTAAGCCTTGAAAATGCTTGCATCTAGTCATAGAAGATGAGAGAAAATGCAAATGGATAAAACGTGTGTGAAAAGTTGTCAAGATATATAATGTAGATAAGATATGACCAATGCTAATCCCATTGGTATGTTCAGCGTCCCCACTGGCAGAGACTTGGGTGCGCCTGTCTTTAATACTCCCGTAAGCGGAGTCCTTGGAAGAAACCGTGATGGCTAACAGAGCTTTGCCGAATGCAAACACTGGAGGGAGAAGAAGAGATAATGAAGAATGTAAGCAGAGCTAACAGCATTATAATTCAGCGATCAGGGAAGATTTGGGGAAATTACATCAGAAATCAGGGAGATATCTATCAAATGTGCACTAACTATAAATGACAATAATCTTTAGATATACAGGGATATTGGCTGATGGGATGAAATCGGATGCAGTTATCTTGGACAATTTTCAGGGAGTTTCCCACGGAATTAGGGAGACTTGGCAGCTCTGTGTAAGCCTTGAAAATTCTCGCTTCTAGTCATAGAAGATAGTGAAAATGCAAATGGATGAAAAGTGTGTGAAAGTGGTCGAAATATAGGTAAGATATGACCAATGCTACATGTATATCCCATTGGCATACAAAGTATCTCCACTGGCCGAGATTTGGCCGACTATTGAGAGAAATTTTCTTCATGTTTTTAGTGAATGTTATACAGACAAAAGCGAGGCAACTGCTGCAATCCAATTTGTGTTTTGGCAAGATTTGGAACAGGACAGGCATATTTAAAAAAATCTAAAACCTTAAAATCAGAAACAGTTAAGACCTCAAACATTTTGTGATCAACGATTAACATTTTCTTGATCAGTGGGGAAAAAATACACGGGGGCTTGGGGCGATTTCGCCCCCGAAAGTCATAAAAGAGCCCCCGAAAGTCATAAAAGAGCCCCCGAAAGTCATAAAAGAGCCCCCGAAAATTTGCATAGAGTTCAATGCAAAACAAATTAAAGAGTGTTATTTTCATGCAAGCCAGTGTGAAAAGTAGCCCCCGAAATTTTTGTTTAATTTTGTTTTCCCATGATCACGAAATACACAAATTATTTTTCTTATTCATTTACAGCAAATAAAAAACAAACAAATAACTTTAATTTCTTACTTGCACTAATGACAACAACAACGGTGATGACCGTTGTTGAGGATCCAAACAGAATGAGTGCCAGGACAAAGTACAGCAGTGGCAGCCCGACGGCCACAACCCAGAAGCACATGATATACAGGGGCGCCTTTCTTGGAGGGGGTATTTTCTCAGGTCTCAGTGGATCATAACCAGCAAATGTGTTGTGCTGCATGAAGTACTCGTATGCTTCATCCTACAGAGAAAGAAATGAAACAAACAAAACAGCACATGATTAATAAACAGAATATTATGAGCTAAAACCCAGTAGAGCAGCGGCAGCCAGAATCCAGAAACACATGATATACAAGCTAGGCGCCTTTCTTGGAGGGGGTGTTTACTAAAGTCTCAGTGGTTCGTAACCAGCACATGTGTAATTGTGCTGCATGAAGTACATGTACTTGTATGCTTTATCCTGCAGAAAAGAAAGTTTTACAAAACAAGAAATCAAATTGAAAAGTTCCAAACAAAGAAATCTATTGTTCTTCTGTGTTTGTTTGTTTATTTATCTGCTTGTTATTTGGTGTTTTTTTAGGGGGATGGTTTACACACATGCTTAGATATTGAGGCATCGTAGTGTGTGTTTACCAGGACTGCGTACCTCTTACAACAAATTTCATTCAAGTTCAAGTTCATGTTCAATTTATTCAACCAAATCATTAAAAATCAAATACAAAGTTTATACACGTATGCTGTTGTACAATGTAAAATATAATGAATGGTAATAGGGACACCTAGGAAGCAAAGCTTGTAATAGGGCCCTTTCACATATCAATACATAACAATATATTACATACACATTGATGGAAATAAATATTCATACATAAAACTACATTCGTGAGCCCACCCTACCCGCCCCCCTCTCCCCAACTACCATGCATAAATACACTCATACCATGTCGCAGCAGATTTTGAAGAAAAAGGAAAGAAAGTAGAAGAGAGGGGAAAATACAGAATAACATATATGAATTCAGTCTACTCAATTAGATGATAAAATTGTAAACAATTCACTTTTACACAATTTCTTAAATCTTGTCAAAGTTGTACTGGATCTTATATTGGAGCTGAGATTATTCCATTTGCTTATACATTACCCATTTTTTTAAACAAATTTTGTTTTCTCTCACCTTTTGTTTGTATATCTCATGGCAGAAATCTGCCGTTGCTTCTTCTGTGTCAGTAGGTACTTCATCCAGCGGAATATCTCTGTCGGGAGATAAATAGTCAAGATAATTTGGATTTGTTGGCTGGTATTCAATTCAATATTTACGTACACAGTGTTTGGTAAACAATTATCAAAGTAATTTATTTAATTGTTGGCTTTCACTTAGGAAAATTGATATACTGTATGTCAAAATTGTGTTGTTTATTTTTGATACTCAGAATTTGTTTTTACAGAAGTTTGACTACAGGATTTGATTGGAAAATTGCTCGGTTATCTTATTGCTTAGGTAATTAAATACCGGCCCTGGAAGACAAGACAATCTAATCAATTACATAATCAATTATACATTACTACTTGTTTTTTTTTCTTCTTTTTAACCCATTCCCTTCGAGAATCTTAGACTTTGTACATAGTCTATCCAGTTCCCGTAAGCAATGGGTTAATATTACACCTTATTACGATTACGCTGCATTATGCTTTTTGTTCTTTCAATTCTTATCCTGCTTTTAAAAGTTTTTTTTTTTATAGAAGCACCAGCACTGCCACAGACTCCACCACCACGACCATCACAATCACCATCATCATCTCCATCACCATCATCACCATCACCGTCGCCATCATCATCACCATCATCATCACCATCATCATCATCAATCATCTCATCATCCTCATCATCACCATCACCATCACCGTTGCCATCATCATCACCATCATCATCAATCATCATCAATCATCTCATCATCATCACCATCACCATCACCATCACCGTCGCCATCAACATCACCATCATCATCATCAATCATCTCATCATCCTCATCATCACCATCATCATTATCACCACCACCATCACCATCACCACCACCACCACCACCACCATCATCGTTGTTATTATTTGTATCATTGTTATTATTATTATTTGTAGTATCATTATTATTATCATTGAATACATGTGTACATCATTATTGGCATTATTACTTACCTGCAGTATGCGTGAAAGTCATATTTTTTCCCACACAAGAGGTCATATATCGATGGCTCCACATTATCCTGGTAAGCTATTGTTGTATCGTATATAACTGGAACTGCAAAACAAAACAAAATGAATAATCCTATTGAAGATCATTTTATTTCAGTTTAAACAAACATTCTCTAATAATTATTGTTAATAGGTCAAGTCCTGAAAAAGTAAAAAGCAAAATTAAATGACTTGTTGACATGCAATGCAATCAAAAATACTTTCGAAAATTTCTACAATTTATCCTATCATAGCCCGGTCACATATCAACGGATTGTGCAAACGTATGTGAAACGGAGAGCTAAATTTTCCATCCGTTCTATGCATTTCTTGTCCGTTCCTTGTCCGGTGATGTACGTTGTTCTATGTTTAGTACATGAAGCAATGGAGACGACTTTCATCACCGGATAATTAAATTTCGCAAATTGTCTAAATATTCGTTGGGCATACGTTTCCGCTATCCGTTGATATCTGACCGGGCCATAAGTAGTACACAACTTTGGAGTACTTTTTGTCATCTATAGGCAAATTACATATCAGTTTGATTGACTCTGTTTAATAAAACTCTATGAAATTTTCCACAAAAATAGATATTACTTTTGGCCAAGAAAGTGAAAAATTAAAACAAAGAAAATAAAAAGAACGAGCCAACCTTGCCAGCCAAGTATTAACCCTATAAAGCCCGGGCTATTTTGAAAATGCATAGCCCGGGGGGGGGGGGGGGGGGGGGGCTAATTTGGCCCCCCCCCTAAGATCTCGGCTGCGAAGCGGCCGTTCGCCGCGAAAACTTGCACGCATGTTTAGTGAAGTGTATAGAATGCTATGGTAATTTTAAATTTTTAGAAAAATGCATTATTTTTGCATAATTATGGTAATTTATGCAAATAATGTCATAAATTCATATTTTTACCCATAAATCATATATTCTTCATAATTGAACATTGGTTTTCACTACATATGTTCTTTAGACCATTTTGAATAATAATACAACCAAAAAATTTGGAAGAGCCAGGTTCTTCCTTATGTTTTCTATTGTTTTTATAATTTCTTATGTATTTCTTTGTTTTTTTAGCTTATGTATTTTATTGTTTTTGTTGTTTATTTTATTTCTAACGATAAATCAACTACTATGAACCCCAAAACAAACGCCTAAAACGTAAACAAGACCAAATAACCATGATATATCTCTTTTTATGAAAACTGATATTTCCATGTTTTGTACACAAATCACAAAATTTAGCAATTTTCGGGCTGACATGCATAGACAAAAGGTCATGTGACTTCATAACGGTAGGTCCGATTTTCAAAAATTTTATTTCAAAAGATGCGCAAGACCCAATAGAAAAAAGTCATGAAATTTCAGCGCAAGTTTTTTTCGCGTTAAAAAATTATCGCGAAAAATGTCGAGGGGGGGCCATTTTAGCCCCCCCCCCCCCCCCTCACGATCTGGAGAATGTTACAAGATTACACGCAAATACACACAATGATTCTATTCAATTTTATCTTATAAGATTTATTTGATTTGATTTGATTGTTTTATTTGATTTGATTGTTATATTTCATTTCATTAACAAAATTAATGAAAATTTTCACATGGTAACAAAGTAAATAGTACAACAAAACAAGCATAAATCAAATAATTATTTACTAAAACCTTAAAGTGATACCTGTAAAGTGTCAGATATTGCACAAAATGACATTTGAGACTTCAATCCTATATCAATATCATTGTAAAATACAATTGAAAGATTTGTGAAAGTTTGAAAGAAAACGAACACCGTTTAACCTAGTGAAAAAAACGAATATTGAGTTCATATTTTATCACCGAATACTGATGGTCTGCCATACATTTGTCGCAGTAATGAATGATCCGTTTGGGATATTCGCACCTGTGTATGTTTACACACGTAGTACAGAATTCATGGAATTTGCACTCGCTCGGCTCAAAGTTCAATCTCCGGAATGTTCCCACGCATGCTGCAATGCGGACACGTTTAGCTACAACAATTGTACTTTTTTTCAATTGCGTTAATTAACGCTTTAGAAATAATGATTTTCAATGATAATTATCTTCATACTAAAGGGACATTTGAAAAAATCAAACCCTATTTTATTCTTCTCTTACCATAAGCTAAACAACACGGTAGAAGAAAAACGAGGAAGCTCCAAGTAATTTTCGTGGATTTGGACACTTTACAGGTATGACTTTAATAGCAAACATATATATGTACCTTTGCCCTTAAATGCCTCTATGCATAGATTGAAGCCCTTAGTCCTGGGCACCAAGTGATGCTTCAGCTCAGGAAGCCCTCTCTCCTTCGCAAAGGCTAAACTCTTCTCATATTTCTCCTGCGTGTATCTTGTACCTTCGCAGAATATCATGGTCTAAAAAAAAAAGAGAACAAAAATGAATTAAGAATAGGCACTGTATTCCTCTTTACAAGAGGATAATCATACTCTAGCATGACCTAGTGCACTATAAGCACCATCGGAGAATATCAGGGTCTAAATAAACGAAGAGAACGAATGATGTGATATTCACCTAAAAGTGCTGTACCCCTTTGACATCGTAAGAAGAAAATTGTGCAATTTACTCTAGCCAATGCAAGAAATTAACTCTTTTACCTTGTGGCCCGATTTGGAAAGTAAAAACAACATCTTCATATTCTAGTGGCCCAAAACCTGAATCTGGTAGGCGTAGCCCAAAAAAACGAAACAAACTATAAATGTTATTAATGTTTGCTCGTTTGAGATGGTGGAATTAAAGTGGAATTAAAGTGATCCTAATATTTGTTGCCAAATGTGATATTTGAGACTTCAATCATATACCAATATCATTGTAAGATTCTCGAGAAGGATATGTGAGATTTTCATAGAAAAAGTGAAAAAAACCTAGGGAAAAAAAAGGGTGAATCGATGTCTGCTTTTATCCCGAATATAAGTATCCAAATTTGGATACTATGGGGGATGTATTATACAGATATAATAAATATCTCCATAATTAGGGAGACATTTGAAAAATCAAAACCCATTTTATTCTTCTGTTACCATAAGCCAAGCAACAAGGTACAAGAAAAGTGTAAAAGCTCCAAGTGATTTCGGTTGAATTTGTTTTTTATTTAGTTTTATATTTAGTGGCTATGGGCCAGCAGGCCAGTACTCATTTTGAGCATTGCTGTAGCTCGAGCTATTGCCCTACAAAGCGTGGCTAGCACATATTTAAATTGAGTTATGGAATTGTGCCGGGTTGCCATGTGGTGAGCACTAAATAAAGCAACGTACAAATATGTTTTCACCGGGAGTTTGACCTTAGGCAGATTGGAAACCCAACATATGTGACTAGGCCTTCAAGAGATGTACATTGTGGTATGAATAATAGGTACTCCTACCTCAATCAGCGCAATTTATTAAGCAGGGCTCGACATTAGCACTTGAGACGGCAAGTAAAAATTGGTGTTGGGCAAGTAAAATGTCATAAATTCTTGCCCGATTGGGCAACTAAATAATTGTTCAACTACAAGAGAACAATGTATTTTCATATACAGTCAAACCTGTCTTAGCGGCCACCTGTCTATAGCAGCCAACCTGCCTATAGTGGCCACTCAAAGTGATCCCTTGCAGAGAAAAACAGTGTAACCTGTCACCTGTCTACAGTGGCCACATTTCTTGTCTCCCTTGGGTGGCCACTATAGACAGGTTTGACTGTATGTGCTATATCTATAAGTAAGAGGGCAAGTAAATTTTACATTGCATTATTACATTATTGGGGCATGTAAAATGTCAAAATGTATGATTTTACTTGCCCGAACAGGCAAGTACAGACAGAAGTTAGTGTGGAGGCTTGTATTAAAGGGACATTCCCTCTTTACCAAAAATTTCAAAATGCTTCAAATTTGGTACAGATCTGTATAATACTTGTATTATGCTGCGTATGAAATTGCATAGCCGTAGGTGCCATCATTCATAGCGATCACTGCTGTTGTACAGATCTCTCTCGTTGTGCAGATCTCTCTCGTGGGTGGCGCTATATATTATGGGTGGTGGGCATCACATTCATACTATATCCAACGAACGTAGAGGGAGCTAGACAGATTATTGTGAGGTTTGGTTATTAAACCGTCGTCCAACATTTTATTAATCTATAGGTAATAACAAAAATCATAAAATTCATAACTCCACCAAAATACATTGTCAAGTCCTAATCTTTTCAGAATAAATTTTAAAAATCATGATCTATAATATTTGAGGTTAATATGGCAACTTATATTTGTTATTATTTTTGGCTTGCAAAAGAGGGAATGCCCCTTTAAGTGTGTTGTTACTTTTATGAAAACTTCATTGACCTTTCAGCTAGCTAATCAATACATAGAACTAATGTTTACGTAAATACGAGAGCTTTAACAATTGCATTTTAGGACATTTCCAGACATTTCAGACCCTAACTATTCCTGTTGATGAGGGGGGGGGGGGGGGGGGTGTCTCCAGGCTCTTACCACTGTAGGGAAGTGATATGTGGTGATGTTTTTCAGCTGGCTCAACAGGCTGCTTTTGTCTTTGGCATAGTTCCTGTTGACGAAGAGCTGCTCCGTGAGATAGAAGGACCAGCCGAAGAAAGGCATAAACTTGATTTCTTTCTTCATCAAACATTTAGCTCCCTGTATGAACAAACGAATGAAGGATTTATTAACAATTCAAAATAATATACATTCTGTGGGAATAAAAGGAATACAATTGAAGTAAGTTCAATAAATTACAAAACTGTAAAATACATTCATCGTTTTTGACAAACCCAAAATTAAAGTTGTTACACATATCTACTTCTCTGGGAATCAATTATACAGCCTGATTTTAAAAATATAACGGTTATGAAAATGCTCAATCATGATAAATAATCATTAGATGTTGATGGTAACTTTAATATATTGATATGTAATGAGAAAAGTGTAATTTGAAACTTTGAAAGGCATTCTTTTTCATCAAACATTTGTAAGAACAAACAAATTAAACACATTTTCACAACATTTTTGTTCAATATTTTCTCAACAAAAGAGTGGTATCATTTGACAGGCATTAAATGTATTTTGCATCACTATTGTGGCCTTACTTTAACTTTTTCAAAATTGGCTTTCAATGTATTTTGCTGGGAAATCTTCAATCTGTATGTCCCTACAAAGTCACTTTTACAGGCAGATGATAAGCAAATCAGGAATAGAAAGAATGTTCTACTCATGATCTTTAAAAAGATATAACAAAACAAATCTACCCATCACGGCCGGAACAAAACTATGAACCCAAAACAAACTTTATATATATTTAAAGTCGTGTCTACAAATCTATAATTTTGATCCAACATACTGTCCACACAAGGTCACATTCATATGCTAGATGTGAGGCAATTTTAGTCCGAATAAGAATGAGAATAGATCTACTCCAAGCCTCCACACTAACTTTTGTCTGTACTGGCCTGTTTGGTCAAGTAAAATCACAAATGTGTACATTTGACTAGTCTCAAAATAAAAAATTTACTTGCCCTCTTACTTCTAGATGAGATTTACACCTATGAAATTTGATTGTTCACTCATAGTTGAAAAATTATTTAGTTGCCAGATCAGGCAAGCAAACTAGACAATTTATGACATTTTACTTGCCCGACATCGATTTTTACTTGCCCTGGGCAAGCGGGCTAGTGTCGAGCCCTGCCTACTCTGTCAGGAAAAACAATTAACATTCTTTTTGGAGGGCTTTCAAGCTCACCTTCTAAAATTTGTTTTGTTTTGCATTGAATTGTTTCTTCAAATTTAATACAGCAAGTCTTTTATGATTTTATTTTTTTTTGGGGGGGGGGGGCTCTTTTCTGGCAATTGGGGGCTTACTCACCCTGAGCGGCTGAGCCCCTGTGTATTTTTTTTTAATGATCTACACTAAGAAACAAATTACAAACAAACTTGACGTGTATTTTTAATAACATTCTGTGCTCAAGAAGGTCATATTCACATGCCCAACACGAATCATGTTTAACTCAGAAAAGGAAGGATAGGATGTTGTACTCTGAGTAAACATGACCTTTACACAAAGATCAACTAACAATGTTTGTATACCTTGCTTCTAATCTATCCACAATCAAGGCCAACAACCCACGCGCTACATAAACATACATTTTGTTATTTCAAGTACATGATGGCATTAGAATAAACAAATGCATTTGTGCCTGCATCTTGCGATCTTTTACTTATTATTAGATTACTTTATATCTTTTAGTAACTACTGATCAGCCCAAACAAAGGCATTTCTCGAGATTGCGACAAAAACTGGCATGAACTTTTCTGGACAACAAATAAATGATAATGAATCATTTTATTTGTTATGATAATGTAGAAGATGATGGTGGTGGTGGTGGTGGTGGTGGTGGTGGTGGTGGTGGTGGTGGTGGTGGTGGTGGTGGTGGTGGTGGTGGTGGTGGTGGTGGTGGTGGTGGTGGTGGTGGTGGTGGTGGTGGTGGTGGTGGTGGTGGTGGTGGTGGTGGTGGTGGTGGTGGTGGTGGTGGTGGTGGTGGTGGTGGTGGTGGTGGTGGTGGTGGTGGTGGTGGTGGTGGTTGTGGTGGTGGTGTTGGTGATGATGGTGGTGATGATGGTGATGATGGTGATGGTGGTGATGATGGTGATGGTGATGGTGATGATGACGATGACGATGATGATGATCTGAAGTAAGGTGGTGCTGATGGTGTTGCTGATGGTGGCGGTATAATCATGGTGGTGGTATAATCATGGCGATGATAACAATGATGATCAATGTTGATTCAAAAATAAATAATGTTGGTAATTGTTCAATTTAATATGGGGATATTACCCCTTTGATTATTGTGATAATAATGATGAGTGCATCAGGGTAAGTGATTAGTGTACATACCCGCATTAATCCAAATCTGTCTGCCAGCTGCCAGATGACCAGCCAGTCGACGTCCTGTTTGTGGTTGACCACTAGCAAGGCGTGACGGTCAGACAAATTGTCCAGCATCTCCTTGCTGGCATACATGTGGACAGGGGAAGCTGACCAGTAGTCCACCAGCCATACCAACTCTGAAATTAAAGAGGAAAACGTTCTAAGGAATCAGCTCATTTGATTTGCTCAAAATTACTCTAATATTCTCTTAATACATTGGCTAGGGATTAGGGAAACCTGTAGAGTGTTTCACTGTCCAGCATCTCCTTGCTGGCATACATGTGGGCAGGGGAAGCTGACCAGTAGTCCACCAGCCATACCAACTCTGAAATTAAAGAGGAAAACGTTCTAAGGAATCAGCACATTTGATTTGCTCAAAATTACTCTAATATTCTCTTAATACATTGGCTAGGGATTAGGGAAACCTGTATAGTGTTTCAGGGTCATTCCATGTCAAATCACCCAAAAAAAGTGAAAATTTTCATCGTACCCCCTTCAAATTTGCTAATACAATGTATTTGGTATGTATGATATTTCAACCTTTCAAAGCGCACAGATTTAAGTTTTAGCCCAATCCGGCCAACGGTTTTGGCGCTATGGTCGATTCTTCGGGGGTAGTTTTATCAAAAATGGGCGTGGGCACCGTTTTTCAAATCGCCATTGTCCGTTAACCGTTGGGTCAATTTGTTTTTTAATGGTGTCATTGGACTGGGGATGTTATATGCAATCCATGTATGCCATTTGTTTTCATGCATGAGCGAGTTTGGATACGATAACCTTTGACCTTAGGCTTCGACCTTCCGTTTCACCTCGTGGATCAAATAATCTTGAGAATTTGTTTGGCTTAAATCTTGGCTTGATATAATATCTACAACATATGAAAGAATTGGAGATGTATTATTTCTTGTTTTTTCTACAGCCTTGTTTTAAGTTTGCAAATTTCATGTAAAATTGAATTATTTTAGACCTACACCCATGTCCAAGAATTCTATAGGGGTGTATTGTATGAAAAAGACCTTTTCAAAGTCAGGATTAGAGCCTATTCACACTCTGGCTCACCACTGTTAAATAGACCTGCTAATCCCCATACAATAGCAATCCAGACAAATGACATTCTAATGATACCACATGTTTCCAACCTGACCATGGCCCTGTTGCAGAAAGAGATAAATCAATTGTGAGTCAGATCAAATGTTCTAAATGCACACATCTGATTGGTTGAAATGCAGAAAATGTCTCTCTCTGCAACAGGGCCTAGGTGGAGATCTTTTCTTGAATAAAATCTTTCAAGTTCAAGTTCAAATTGCAAACTTGTACATCAATTATGAAAGCAAATATCTACAGGTATCCCTTTTCAATGAATGTAATGTTTCTATGCATCAGAAATTCATGCAATATTAACATGATTTGCAATCTGTACAAATTCAAACCTGATTCTTTCCAACTATACCAAACACAAACAGTAACTACCCTCTAGACAACTGCTCATAATTTTATAACCAATGATTGTTTAAGATTTGATCTTACCACAATATTTCTACAGTTGTTTCGTACACTATGTGTGAAAATCAGAGATACTTATCTCTTCATGCTATGAAAGAGCTTAGATTAAAGACAAATGACCTAATTTCAAAAGTCACAAGAACTTGCGCATGCCTGTCCATTTCTGTGAATCATCACATTTGCTTAATGCATTATTTATGGTTTGTGAAATTTCAAATTGCACTGTTTTTTTAATTGCAATTAATGCATTTAAAAACAAGTGCCATTAAAAATCAAAATGAGTGGAATATCAAACAGCATTGTTTTTGTATTTGGTTTAGTTGGAAATAATCAGGGTTAAATTAATTGAAAAGGGATACCTGTAGATATTTGCTTTCATAATTGATGTACAAGTTTGCAATAATTTGAACTTGAAAGATTTTATTCAAGAAAACATCTCCACCTAGGCCCTGTTGCAGAGATGGACATTTTCTGCGTTTCAACCAATCAGATTTGTCCATTTAGAACATTTGATCTGACTCACAATTGATTTATCTCTTTCTGCAACAGGGCCATTGTCAGGTTGGAAACATGTGGTATCATTAGAATGTCATTTGTCTGGATTGCTATTGTATGGGGATTAGCAGGTCTATTTAACAGTGGTGAGCCAGCTCTAATCCTGACTTTGAAAAGGTCTTTTTCATACAATAGACCCCTATAGAATTCTTGGACATGGGTGTAGGTCTAAAATAATTCAATTTTACATGAAATTTGCAAACTTAAAACAAGGCTGTAGAAAAAACAAGAAATAATACATCTCCAATTCTTTCTTATGTTGTAGATATTATATCAAGCCAAGATTTAAGCCAAAAAAATTCTCAAAATTATTTGATCCACGAGGTAAAACGGAAGGTTGAAGCCTAAGGTCAAAGGTTATCGTATCCAAACTCGCTCATGCATGAAAACAAATGGCATAAATGGATTGCATATAACATCTCCAGTCCAATGACACCATTAAAAAATAAATTGATCCAACGGTTAACGGACAATGGCGATTTGAAAAACGGTGCCCACGCCCATTTTTGACAAAACTACCCCCAAAGAATCGCCCATAGCGCCAAAACCGTTGGGCGGATTGGGATAAAACTTAAATATTTGCGCTTTGAAAGGTTGAAATATCATACATACCAAATATGAACAAATTTGAAGGGGGTACGATGAAATCCATTGGGTGATTTGACATGGAATGACCCTTCACTTCAATTGATTTTATCATCAATTTTTCGTGATCAAGAAGATTTTAAAATCAATTTTAGTGTTTAATACACCAGTTCGCAGATAGCATATGGGACGTTTGACCCCTTGACCATTGAATTCTACAATCATGGGTAGGCTATAAAGCCTTTACTCTGTGCAGTCATGTTCAGAGTGGCAGATGGTTGTCATGGGATCCTTTGTTACTTTCATGAGAACAATTGATCAACCTTCGCATCAAGGAATTTCCAATCGATGTACTCAAGAATAACAAGTAAAGAACCTTATCCAGTCCTTTCAATTCGATGAATGCCAAATTCGTACGATTGACCTTTGTATTGCACATGCGCAAAACGTAACTCTGATCTGAACTGGCTTATAATACACCCCCAGGTGTGCCATGTTATTTAACTCTATAGAATCTTGTACACGATGGGTCAAAAAGAAGGTTACATTTTTCTTAGAAAATAACAAGATATGTTATATACAAATTCACATATTTTGGACATGCAGCTATGGATCTGTTTAATTTACAAATTTAAAGGGAAAGTGTTCTTCAGCTACTAGGTGATGGGTGTATTTTTTTTTTAAAGCAGCTTTGTGGGGTTGCTTTTTCCTTCTTGAAGCAAATTTGGAAATTAGCTAAATGGCCTAAGGTTGAGCTTAAAGGGATCTAGTAACTTTGTTGACATGTGCAAAAAGTGATAAATGGTTGATGCAATGTATATTCTTGTTATCCTATATGTTCACAGGGTATTGTGTGAAAATTTCAAGTCAAATGGACATTGTATGGCCAAGTAATGAGTGAAAATGCAAAGTAATATTCAGTAACTCACTGCACTCACTTTGTAAACGGAAGAAAAACTCGCCCAGAGTTTTTCTTATCTGAATACTTCAATCATACATATCTTTGTAACGAAAGGGAAATTTGAAAAACCGAAACCGGTCCCATGATTTTATTGTTAATACGAATACAACAAGGTATAAGGGAACCGCTAGAATAAAAAATTTATTTTGAGGATTTGGACAATGTTACTAAGTCCCTTTAAAGGACCTATAGCGTCTAGATGGCCTAATTTTCACAATTTGGCTCTCTATATGTAATTTTTCCTGAAGAAAAAGAATTTGGCAGTCATTTCTCATGAAATCAATCAATTTTGGGGTAATTAGTAAATATCTAATTGTCCTGGGATGCCCCTTTTAAATTGCCAAAATGTGACGTCATCTAAAGCACGCACTAATGAACTAAATTCTGTAGATGACGCGTCATGACGTAAGCCAATGAATTGTCAATCACGATGCTAATTCTGGACCATAAATGTCTTAAATCACTACTGTGTTTATTTTCATGGATTTTTTTTCGGCAGACCTATTTTACAAGTCATCAACTATGGAATAAGTGCCAAAGTACGTTGTATTCTTTAGGTCCTTTAAAACATTAAAGGAATTCCGAACCATTTACAATTTCATCAATTGCGTACAACCAATGACCAAGTAAGAAATACACTACAAATTTCAGAACATATTTAAATTCACTAGTGGTCCTTGAAACTTTGAGACTTATTTTGAGGGCATTCTCTACAAAAGCATGCCCATGACTTGGCATGCATTACTTAAAGAACATCTTTGTTCTATAAAAATCGCATGAAGCATCAGTTCATTTTGTCATGCATGCAAAGTCGTGGGCACGCTTTGGTAGAGAATGCTTGTTTTCTTCTGATACTTACGTAGCCACATGAAGTTGATGAGGTGTCCGTTGACCGTCCGATAGAGATCTCTGCTGAATGGCCAGAGAATGAGCGTGAAACATTGGAGGGATGTGACGATCACGGCGCTGATTACGTAAGTGCAGAATATCCACATGTGAATGATGGGGGACGTCTTGATGTACGGCGGGATCTCCATGGCGACTGAAGTTGGGACTTCTTTCACTTTCACAAGTCAAGTCTAGTCCTTTCATCCACCGTGGCCAAGCTTCATGTATACACGCTAATTGTATCTCTGTACTTGTCTCTTATTCTTTCAGACCAGAGTTGATAAAGTCAGATCTAAAGATTTCTGTTCTCTGTTCTCTGATACCAGACATATGCATCTCCTCCTACTTCCACATCAAATTGCTCCACGAATTAAGTTCTTGTCTTCTTGACACACTGCACATTGAGCTTCACTTCAGTTAACCTAAAAGATACAATCAAGAAAAAAAGAAAAATGTTAATTCAAGCGGCTACTTAGTTCTAGAGCCATCTGCCTGCACGATCAACATTGAATTATCAAATTTTGTGTTGCATATCTAGAGCTCTTTCATAATTGTATAATTTGTTAACCGCAGTGCCATGGCGGCGGAACTTGGCCACCTACCTTCCAATGTACTGTTAGTGCTCACTGTAGGCTATCTACTTTGTAAATGGTAAATACAATGGTTTGACCATTTACACCCCAGACACGCAATATCATTGGAGCAAATGTTAGTTGTTAGTCTATCGGTACCCATGAATTGTAAATGCAATGCAGAGCGCACAGTACAGTATCAGGCCCGTAGGCAGGATTTTTCAAGGGGGGGTGCGTAATTTACAAAAACGGGACCAGGACCAATCTTAAAGTGGTCCATTCTCTAGTACCTTGTTGTCTGGCTTATGAAGTTATAAATGGTACACAACTCAGAACAAAGAAATGTGTTTTGATTGTTTAAATGTCTCCTTACTACCCTAGACCCTAATTATGGAGATCACTTTAAGATCAATTGAATTAATAAAAGCATTCCGGAAAGTTTGTTCAATTTTGGTCAAAAGTTATCCTACTTCTGATTCTTCGATTGCTCATACATAGCATCTAAATTTGGATATTTCGCATGAATGAGTGATAGAATCTGACATCAATTTTCACTTTTTTTTCACTAGCTAAGGTAAACGTTGTTCTTTTTCTATGAAAATATCACATATAAGAAGAATGAGCAATGATATTGGTACCCTTTAAGTCTCAAAGATAACTTTTGGAAAAATCTTTAAACTTTTTAAAAAGTAACACAGGAATAACATTAGTTTTCAAAAGTAGTTCTTTACAAATGCATCTATTGGAAATATACGTATGTATTAGGCAATAATAAAAATGCAAATTATTATAAGGCAATGTAACTAAAACTTTAAAATACCTGCATGCATGAAACATCACTTATTTCTTTTGACTTTGGCTTTGCCAAAAGTAGGGTGTCTGGTGAAATGTTGTAATTCCTAAAATATGTGCCATGTCAAAGGCAATACCTTTTAATTTTTAAATAGAACAGCGTTAACAAATTATACATGTGGAAAGTTTCACGGCCATACCATTTATCTTTTCTTGTTTTTGAATCATAATGAAATTTGTGTGAGTTTTTTCATCCTATTTTAGTTTTTTACTTTTAGTTTTACTAGTAGGAGGAAATAAGCCAAAAAAGTGGTCACTGACAACGTACATTTTGTACAAATTGTATGCTCTTTCTTTTGATGTAAAATCTGTAATGAATTTAATTTGGGATCCCTCAGAATTGCATAAAACTTAGTGAAAAATTAGTATAAATCAATTTCCCATAGGCATAGCCATAGGCATAAGCCATAGGTTTTGAATGAGAGATTGCAGACTTACGTCACTGCACTCGTCAGTCAATTAAGAGAACGGTTTGCAATATCTTGTATGTTGTTCGTTCTAATCAGTTATATTTGCTGCTCATTGCCATTGGGCAAAAGATAAAGAAAATACTATTTCAATCATGCAAACATGAACAGAAAAGACAATCAGCATGATCAGATCATATTCGAATCATACTAGAGTAGACTCTAGTCTAGACATAGCATAGCAGCCATGGCATTAGACAGAAATACCCGTCTCTTCATGGGATTTATTATCTATCGGATTTTTTATAGTTTCCCATTACGAGACAGTAATCTGAAGTGTTCGCGCTGTGTGGAAGTAAATCTGTACGGCGTTCAGTGACGCGCGCTAGCTAACTAAAATTGCTTCATATCGGCTTGTGACAATTGATAACATCAAGTCAATAAGTTCCTATATCTGACTTTTTTCTATATTTTGCAAAAATTGATTAACTGTATGTATCAAGCAGGGGCGTCGATCACGGGGGGGATGGGGGGGATATATCCCCCCCAATATTTCAGGTGGGGGGGATGGCCTGTATTATCATCCCCCCCAATATTTGGGGTTCAAAAATATATAATAACATTAAAATTAAGAAGCATTGCCCCCTCTCATGAATGGAAGTTGTTACTATAGTCTTCTTTAAACCACTTTTTGATAATTTGCTAAACTGCCCAAATCCAAAATTTTCCGGGGCTGCGCCCCTGGAACCCCCATTAAGGTTATTTGACCCAGTACCAGCCATGTACTCATTAAATAGTTTTATTCAGGACTTCTCTCTTGGCAAACTGTCAGGCGATCCTGGCCCACTGTGCGTTTGCGCTTCGCTCACTAAAATTGGGCTGACTATTCAATAGTTAATTGTATTTCTGGATATTACAAATCCCAAAGCTTCCGGGGGCTTCGCCCCGTGGACCCCAAATAAGCTTTCCAATGTGGGTATCCCTTGACTTATTCTATTCAGGGTTCCAACAGGATGATTGCAATCGACAGTATTTATCTATCAGGCTAAAATTCATCCATACTTGAACAGTTCCCTCATCATAACAGGATGCTTGCAATGTGCACTTAATAATCTTCCAATTCAAAAGCCAATTAACTAAAGAATAGTTAACTCTATATTTACATATAGACAATTCATCTTTATAATATCTGGATATTACAAATCCCAAAGTTTCCGGGGGCTCCGCCCCCTGGACCCCCAATAAGAGTTCCAATGTGGGTATCCCATGACTGATGCTATTCAGGGTTCCAGCAGAATGCTTGCAATATATGTATCTATCAGGCTAAAGTTCATATTGGACAAAGCCCAGCTCATAACATGATGCTTGCAATGTGCACTTAAAAAGCTTTGCCCCCCCCCCCCCCCCCCCTCAGCCATAAAAACCCGGGCACGCTGCTGGGTTATCGCTTCGCTCCCTCGCCAGAGATGGTCAAAATGACGAATCATCCCCCCCAATGGCGAGAAGAAATCGACGCCCTTGGTATCAAGTATAAAACATACTACCATATCCGTTTCAAAGCAAAATCAATACGACTTGCTTTTAAGCAAAAATTACAAGTAAAGTCGAAGATATTGCAAATTTCGTGCAGATTTCGTCCAACGCGCGGCGCGTGTCTCCCATTCATTGTGTCCGGCTTAAAAGTAGACAAATTGGCCGCCTTAACCACAGGGTCTATGGCAAATTTACTTCCACACAGCGCGAACACTTCAGATTACCGTCTTGTAATGGGATACTATACAAAATCTGATATATAATAAATCCCATTTAGAGACGGGTATTTCTGTCTACCATGGCATTAGCAGCGAGTTAGCACTAGCATTTAATTTTAAGCCATATAGCACTAAGTAATTAGCAGGATTGCCTTGAAAATTAAGCAAAAAAGCCAAAAAGGGTCCACTTTTGGGCGCTAATGCAGTTTCGTACCCTTTTTTTTGTTTTCATTTGCATCACTTCAAAAATACTTTAAACTCAACTAAATTGGTTTGTATCACTCACTGCACTCTTTCCTTAATATCCCTCAATTAGGCAGAATCATGAAAATGTAAAGTTGATTATTTTGTTGTGAATCTTATTTTATCTGAAAGAGCTCAAAACAAGGGAAAAAATGAGGGGTCAAGTGTTGTTATACTAATAATACACTGTCTAGAGTGCATTGTGTAAATTCATTGCACTCGAGGCTATGTTATCTGTGCGATGTGCACGAGGCAACGCCGAGTGCGCATGCGCACAGCTAACATAGCCGAGAGTCCATGCATTTACACAATGTACGATAATTAGACTGTTGTATTATTAGTTTTATAAAACTAAGCTCAACCACGGATTGTTTCATTTTGCTGGATTATTGAAAACAGACTCGCCACAATTAGTAACCCAGTCTATCTACTCTCTAGAGTGTGAATTTGTTAAGGAATTTACAAAATTAATCATCACTTCTGCACTCACTTCACTGAATTTGACTCTGGCAGCTCAGCAGATCAATCACAGTCGCCGAAAATCAGAAAATTTTCTCGTTAAAAGTGAGAATTATCAAAGAATTGTATGCATTCCCATTCCAAGACTTCCCAATATCAAACCACATACCATATAATTTACGAAATTGCACACATTTATTTACTACAGAACAGATAATTTACAAAATGAAGCAATTTCCATCATATTTTTATCACTTTCGCAAGCTCGTCTTCGATCGAACTATGTAAACAAGCATTGTGACGTCACAGCCGTGCAAAAAGTTGCGCAACCAAAACGAGTAATGCATGGGGTTGCACCCTGTTTTGCACGGTCGTGCATGTTTGTGGAAATTTAATGAATAGTCACGTGACAGGATTTAACCAATCACGTTACAGAATTCACCAGAGCTGTTTTATAAAATTGGACAACCACAAGCAAAGTTACAGGAATGTTTGTATTCCATATTTAAGTACTTTTGAGGACAATTTTCAACCAAAAAATTGTGACCAGAGCCATATATAGACAGAGTTTGGCCAACTCAAATCATGGGCTACCTAACAGTGTGCAGTCATGTATGGTAATCAATGCCTTTATACATGTTTTGGGCCTTAAAAACACAACACAAACACAACTCACACATATACACGCACACACATACACACAGAAATCAACAAAGAAATGAATTATTAAATACAAACATTAATTAATTAACAAAGAAAGAAATTTGACTTTATTAATTATGTATTTAATTAGCACTCATCAAACAAAATTCCTACCCCATAGGAAAGAATGGACAAGTAAGTCCATTATGTCACCATTGCCTTGTAATAATGACGAGATTTTCGGATTGATCTACTAATATTGTAGGGTGAAATATTTGAGGGACTATCACCTTCCGATTAAAATCGTCAGAAGATAAGTTAAGTTTCAAACAAAACATGTTAATGTAGATCGTTTCATCAATTTTATAGTATTTTACTACCATTCAATTACCTATAATACGCTTATTTTGCGTTTTAGTATTATGGATTGACAACCCCGAGTCGGCAAGTCAATGACCACAATTTCACCAAAATGACCACACATTTTCACAGAAAGGATCGGGGAATCTCATTTCGCGCGCCTAGCATTTTCTTATCGCAACACTGCAACTCATGCAGGTTGAGTTTTCTTAGTCTAAAATTGTACGTAGTTTCACAATCGACATCAAAACATCGACCTCACCCCCACCCCCCCCCCCCCCCCCCCCCCCGTATAGCCATAATTTATCATCAAAGTTAGGCTAGAAAATCTTGAAAAACTTACTGAAAACAGCTGGCTGTATTTTGAAAACGAAAAGGATTTTCTCTGTGATCTTTTTTTTCAATCGAAGCTAGCATCTTGCTCTTTAAAGATGGCGTCAATGACAACAACAAAGCCTGATCACATTTGCACAGAAAGTGCCGATCGCCGCTGTGTTTCCGAGTCGGTCACACTTCCGCGCTGCAATATAGCGCCGCGTTATAGCGCCGCTGACGGCGGCTTTCGTGAATCTGCCTACCTCAATGGTCCGTTGTAATATTTTGTCAAAATTTAAGTCATTTTTTTACAACTTTAATCGATGATTTGGATGCGTCGCGGCGACGTAATTTTCGCACTTCGCGGTCGCTAAAATCAAAGTTAGCGGGACTTCACCAGCAGCTATGCCGTTAGCTAGGGGTGACTTGTGAGAAGAGAGAGTACCGTACTCCTGCGGTGCGCGCGCGCGCGCCGTACCGGTTACGTCCAGATGTATAATTTAGAGCCACCATACATCGAGCTACGGATGTAACCGACCGATACAGAGCGCGCGCGTACCGCAGGAGTACGGTACTCTCTCCATTCGCAAGTCACCCCTAGCCACCAGCAGGGCCACTTATACCGTTTGTGTATAGCATACAGAATCACATTGCCGTAGTGCGTTATTTTTTCGCTCGGCGGGGCATTGTTCGAGGGGTGTTGGCGAATTCACTTTGACCCAGTTGACAATGAGTTGTTAATGGTTACGACCGGACGCTAGCGGTATAGAACAATGGCACCACGTAGTGTGCGGCGCCATGTGTAACATGCAAAGTATTTTACACATGTATAAGTACAGGTATGCCCCTAGCTAACGGCATAGCTGCTGGTGAAGTCCTGCTAACTTCGATTTTAGCAACCGCGAAGTGCGAATATTTACCGCGACGCAACAACCATCGATAATTAAAAGTAGTAAAAAATTACTTAAATTTTGACCAAAATATACAACAGACCATCGAGGGATAAGGAAAGAGTGCAATGAGTAATACAAACCAATTATTTAGACTTTTTAGTCAGTTTGAAATTGAAGTGATGCAAATGAAAACAAAAAAAGGGGTACGAAACTGCATTACTACTCTAGTAGGGAGAACGACCGAATACCGCAATCACGCATTTGCATCTGCACGCAAATCCAAATATCACCGAACTCCGTAGTATTACTAGGCTAGTATTAGTATACTTTGTATTTGTCTTGACTCTTGCAAATCAGCATATTTTGTTGAGGTCAAGATATTCACCATGTATCAGACACCCTACCAAAAGCTAAACAAAGCCAGACTGTCTTAGTCTCTTAGACTTAGTCTTAGGCTTAGCCTTAGTATAATTAATAAATTAATTAAATCGAAAAGTGCATTCTATAATTTCCTCAAATCCATCTAGAATTGTCTATTGAGTTTTAGTAGATATGTTTTTCGCCGCTTAAAATATATCTTATTTGGCGATTTGATGTAAACTGATAGCAATCAGTAACGTACTACTGCGTTATTAAGCTTATCCACCGCGTATTCTCCACAAAACCCGCTGCCCAAAAACGCTCAGACATTTCGCTGAGCTCCCCAATGTGCATTGTATGACTTGAAGTGACTGGAATAAGAGCAGCATCACAACATACCTACGAAGACAACTCCTGATAAAATATTTAAGCATTTCAGTAGCATATCGAAATTTGATATTTCTAGTTTAGATGGGCGTTTTATTCTCTCTGCGTCATTATCAATTGACTGATAAAATTTTCATTTGGATCGCACTTGATCAGTTACAAGCATGCTAAAGACACCTGATTAATAAAATATGTATTGAAAAATGATAAGCACCAAAAAAGTAATTATCTTACCAACAAGATCGTCAAAGGCAAAGGCACAGGCACAGCCCACACTGTCGACTTCATAACGCCGATTGTCACATATACAAAAGTGCATTATATAATTACAGACGTCCACGAATTCGCGAACCCTCGATCGATCGATCGATCAACGCGCGCGCGCGCGCGCGCTTGATTGATTGATCGATGATTGATGACGACTCACCCAGAGGCAAAGCTTAAGGGGTTGGGGGGGGGGGGGGGGGGGGGCGGGGGGAAGGGTCACTTGAATAATTTGTTGGCATGGGGTGTGCCTCAGCCAACATCAAAACGGGGGTCTAAACTACGGTACGGTGGGGGGAGGGGAGGGGGTATCTCCCTATACTTGGTCTGGAGC
Organism: Echinarachnius parma; assembly: GCA_037951105.1. Lineage (NCBI taxonomy): Eukaryota > Metazoa > Echinodermata > Echinoidea > Clypeasteroida > Echinarachniidae > Echinarachnius > Echinarachnius parma. Next base: position 64,313 of record JBAMJV010010674.1, on the reverse strand, counting down.
GGATGAGAGGGGGGGGAAATAGGGGGGGGGGGGGGGTACTCCCTATAATTGGCACTATAGGTATGTGCCCTCCTCAAGACCCCCTTTTTCAGTAATTTTTTTTTGTTCCGGAGACCCCCCAAATCCTCAATATGGACCGTTCCGCCGTTCCGCAGGGCGCAGACCCCCAAATCCTAAATATCGGACGTTCCGCCGGGTCCTGATAGTGAATTTGAACAGCCACCGGAGCCCCCCCCCCCCCCCCCCCCTCCCCTCCCCTCCCCCCGGGATCCCCTTGCAAACGTGGCGAGGGGTGATCCGGAGGTTGTTTCACAAGAAATATTCTGTCATTATGACAAATTTGTCATAATGACAATTTTTCGAGTTGGCAATAAAGGGACAGTTTGGCCGATATTTGGCGGAATTTGGTCCAAAATTTGGCTAATTTTATTATGCGAATTTGACCAATATTTGGCAACATTTTAACCAAAAGGTCCTTTTAATGCCACCATAAAAATGTGTCATTATGACAAATTTGTCATAATGACAAAATATTTCTTTGTGAAACACCCTCCCGCTCCCGACCGGAGAACCCCTATAGCAAACGTAGTGAGGGGCGATCCGCTCCGGGCCTACATTGGAACCCTGGGAGGCACAGACCTATATACCCGAAATTTGGTGAAGACAGTGTAAACGGCGTCGCGAATGAATAGGTCTATTAATATTGAGCTGCCCCTTTTGTTTCATAGGTCTATTTAAAAGCGGATATTTTTTTAACAGTTCACACATGTGGAATTTGACAAGCATGTCATGTCAGTCATGTCACACCACCTTTAAATTGTTTGTTTTTTGTCAGTAGACATCCAGACAGAGGGATGCTTGACGTTCCAATGAAATGGTTTAACATGTCTCCATTTACAACTTATCATAATGTCCTTTTAGTTGGAAGACATAATATTACTGGTGACTTTTTAAACCATTTAATTTCATTGGAATGTTATTCCGAGGAGAAACAATAAATTAGCTTATCAGTCTGGTGGTCCATGCAACCATCAATGTGCCAGTCAACATTTACAGTTATGGAATGGTTTTAATGGTTATCTGGTAAACTTTGTTGGCCAATGCAACTCTATAGAATAGAGTTTATCCTACTTTATACATCGTAATATGCTTGTTTATTTCGCATAACATTACCCCGACTCAGATTTCTGCTTCGGAAGAAATATGTGCAAACACAATCGGGTACACCACTTTTCACGCGAACGCGGGAGGCCATCATTTACGTCAGTGCGGACCATATCGATCAATGCATTCCTGCACTTAACTAGTTTTCACCGCACCAAACCATTGTTTGAATACGTGTAGACGCTTTGATGAGTCTGCAAATCAGTGAATCAATCTTTTTGTTCGGACAGTCCGCACAAACGTCATAATTTGCGAAGCATGTCGGGTAGTTAGACTGAAATGACAGAAGTCACCTCTAACCAGTAAAAACCATTCCACATCAGTGGAATTTTACTAGCATATTGATGCTCAACCAGGGATAACCAGGGACAAGCTTATATTATTGTTTCTCATCAGACATGAAATGGTTTATAAGGGGAGGGCCAACATCGAAAAAGTGGCTTCCTTAAGGACTTAGGTTGCCAGATCACCACAACAAGTTTAAACCAATTTTATTTGCAAGTATTTTTAGTGAGACAAATTAATTCGGAGGTCTACCTCAACAAATTTTTTGCAAACACCTTCAAATCCAAGATGGCGTCCAAAAAAGTAGCCGTTTTGACTTGCTATAGATTATTGGCCAGATTTCACAAACAACACCTGGAATAAGCATGATTTTGCAGTCATATTGAAGACAATCAAAATGTCCTATAATCTGATACCAAACACAATGGGTTTCAGAATATGTAACACGGTCATTTTTAGCCCCAAACTCAAATTTTAGGCATTTTTCACCAAAATATGAAATTATTGATTTACATAATTCGGCATAATAATTGCATTAGCTGTTGAAGTAATACTTTTCGAAAAACTGTCCAATTATATCAACAATACTCTCTAAAAATTTCAAGTGTATATTGTATCTGAACAAAAAGTTATAGTTCTTGGAACTCAGCATTTGATATCGACAAATACAGCAAATTTGTACGATTTCGAACACTATACAGGGTGCCCCAATAAATGTAATTCTTGTTTACGGACTTTATTCAAGAATTTCTCCTAAATAATGACATATTGTTGATACCATTTTTTAGCAAAGACTTCAGTTTTCTTCTTTTATGTCATAAATATGCCGCCATCGGTTTGCAATAGTACACGAAAATAGTGTATCGGTAATTTCACTGCAATAATAAATCCATCATGCAAAGTGCATAGTGCAATATTCGAATGGGAGGCGCTCGTCATTTACAGTTGGATCGACCATATCTTGAGAATTATGTTTTTAACATTATTATTATTCGGAACACCACAGTTAGCTAGACTTTTTCAGGGTTCGGAAAACACTTTGAATAGGCTATTAGGTTTATCTTAGGGTAACTTTTTGTACCACCATGTACATTTGTAACCGTAGTAACAACAACAATATAAATATAATAAATCATATATCTGGCTACTACAAGCCGCATTATGCACACTAATTTTCGCGTGAACATGGAGGAAAACAAATCACATGTGAAATAACACCCTATAGCTGCTATTTTAAAGTTTTTAAATTAAATATTTGTTGATTTGGTATATCTTTGTCCATAATCGGCTGTTGTTACCATGGTTACACGAGTACAGTGTAGTGCAAAAAAAAATAAACATTCGGCTTGCTGAGGCTTTTCGGTGTTGTGTATATTAGTTTAGCAATTGAGTTTGTTTTGTTTTAATACTGAGTCAGACAAATTGTATAGACCTTTATGGTCTCCAGGTAGGCCTACATGTAATAAGATATGAGGGGCATGAAGGGTGCGTTCCTCGCGATCAAGATGGTGTTCGAAGCTAGATACGCTCTGAACATATTACAGTATGTCCCGAATATTGTGTACTTCAGTCCTTCAGTAAGAGACTTATTAAAGATAATGAGCATGATCTTGATACTGTTTTAAACACATCATGGACACCCAGTATGATTCGAATTCGCAATATGCATGACATGCGCGTCAGTATGCAGCTGACCGGAATGCTCCATGTGGAGTGGAATTAAGTTCATTTTTAGCGTTTGATTTATGATAAATGCAGTTAAACAAATACAAGACAGACACAACATCTACGCGAACTACATAATAATGGTGAAATATTCATCATATTACAATAAATTGTGTTTCTTTTTGTATTTGTTCATAACTGGAACTGAAGATGTCCCGAGATTGACGCAATCATTTGGTATACAAATCCTCTTATTAAGATTACACATTTTTGAGACACTCTGTATAGCATGAGAAATCATGCAAAACTACCCGTTTTGTGGATAGCTAATGCTGACTTCAAAGTACTATAACTTTTTGTTCAGATACGGTATACACTTGAAATTTTCAGGGAGTATTGTCGATATCATTGGACAGTTTCTTGAAAAGTATTAGATTGACTGTAATACGATTATTGATTTATACGTAATTATGTAAATCAATAATTTCATATTTTGGGGGAAAAATACATAAAATTTGAGTTTGGGGCTAAAAATGACCGTGATACATATCCTGAACCTCACGGTGTTTGGTATCAGATTATAGGAAATCTAATTGTCTTTAATATGATTGCAGAATAATCTTGATATAAGGTGTCGTTTGGGAAATCTCGCCAATTATCTATAGCAATACAAAATGGCTGCCTTTTTGGACGCCATCTTGGATTTGGAGGTGTTCGCAACAAAAATGTTGAGGTAGACCTCTGAATTATGTTGCCTTATTAAAAATACTTGCAATTAGAGTCGGTTTAAACTTGTTGTGGAGATCTGGCAACCTAAAGTCACTTTTTTCGACATTGGCCCTCCCCATTAACGCGCGACCAGTAATAGTTTGTCCTCCGACTAAAAGGACAAAATATTACTGGCGACATATTCAAACATTTCATTGGAATGTCAAGCATTTCTTTGTCTGGATATCCAATGAGGAGAACAATTAGAGGGGGTGCATGACAAATGTAATTGTCATATTCCACAGATGTGAACTGGTTTAACTGATTACCAGTAATTGTTGTCTTTAGTTCAGCTGATAGTTGAGTTCTGGTAAAGAGAGTACAGTTTTGGTCAAACTGAATTTCAGTTACCAAAACCTGCACCAATACATTGCAAACTAATAGTTATAACTCCACCATGCTCGAAATGAATACAAAATTATAAACGACTAAGTGAAAAGCCTGATATCATTTTTTTTAAAGAGCCGTTAAAACACAAGAGGGCGCTCTTTAAATACTCATTTTCAACCATTTTAAATACAATATTGTACATGTGATGTTTTGTTGAAATAGTGATTAGATAGAGATATTGATAATCAACAATTATTTGAAAACCTCTTTTGTAAATTTTTGAAAAGAGGAAGCACAATAAAAATGTTTTTAACGGCTGGTTAAAAATTGTCGAATATTATTTTGTGGGGCCCAACAATTATTACAAATGGTTACGTTTATGGATATTTCAGTCATTTCTGAACCGATTTTTATCAAATAAAGTTTCTTATGTCATTAAAATTGTATGCTCTTTCGCATTTTGACACTCAGTTTTTCATTATCTCACAAAAAAAAAATTTTGTGTAGCGCCCTCTATACCAAAACTCAACTATCTCTTTCAGTTGATAAATTTAGTAGAATACTGGCCCAGTCTATAGAGCGGCTATTTCGTATTCATAGGTCTATATATTGGCTACTTTTGAAGGAAATGAGACCCTTGCCGAGCAGCAAACGGCTCCGAAAAGGGCGTCCTCAAAGCGGCACCCGTATTGCCAATTTACGTTGATCTGCTCCCCCCCTACCTCCACCCTCTCCCCAGGGCTAGCTATAATTATAAGTAATAAGGGAAATACTAATAGTATTCGCAGGTTCACTTGAATTGTGACATACAGTCAAACTTATTTGCCATCTGTCTATGTCAGCCAATCTGCCTATATATATAGCGACCCGGCCTGCAGCTGAAAACAAGAAATGTTATGTAACCTGTATATTGAGGTCACCTTTCTAAAGTGGCCACTTTTTACGTTTTCCTTAGGTGGTCACTAGTTTGATTGTACTACCTCATATGAGACGGCACAACACTTTTAACTATTGAACTATTGTTGTATTCTGCATTACAAAAATATTTTCAGCAACATGATAAAATCTAACAAGATTACCATTATTTACAAAGGTTAACAATGGTAAATGATGAGCATATATTTATTGTATCTTGTGGTTTCGATTAATAACACGCATTTTCCATTAAAATATGTGTTTGAAAAATATTAAAAACAAAACATTTCACTCATATCACACATAATCACTCATTATAAAAACAATTGTATCATGAAATGCACAATTTATTTATATACATTAGTATGAAATATGTTCAATTAAAAATAATAAATTACATGCTCTGATTACAATATATTTGGGGTGCTTCACAAAGATGCTAAGTTCAAATTAAATTCTCTGGTTGGATTTAAAATTATGGAAAGCTACCATTGACTATGTGAAATTTCTATATAATTGCTTTAATACATCATTTAATTAACGTTAATTCAAACAATTCCACATTTAGTTGTATATCTCTTAAACAAAACATATTTTAGAGTAAACATCAGCAGTTGATGGTATTAGAGGTGACAACTTTGTGTTTGACGAGTATTATTGAATTGTTTTTTTTTCCACTTCCATGATACAAAAATGCATACAGTTTTACACATACATGTATACATGTATATACATAATGTAAATATTCATATAGTATGATAATGTATTCGTACAAATACTACTAAATGATAAGTATGATAATGTATTCGTACAAATACTACTAAATGATATAGGATTTGAGCAATTCATATACATTTCCAACAAAAGACCCCCCCCCCCCCTGTGGCAATCAGAATGATGTCGTATTGTCATATAAATTCACACAAAATATAACCCTATAATATTATAACAATAAAAAAAAACATAATATTGAACAAAATAATAAAGAGTATTATAATTCGTATAGGCATTCTTATAGGTTTTTGGTAGCTTTGATGGTCGATCATTGTATAGTGTACATACAAGCTGTATATACCCAAACATCATCTTTCGGAAATGTTTGCATGAAATGCACACAGACCATGGGTGTAGGGGCGGGGTGGGGGCTGAGGGGGCTGGAGCCCCCTGGATTTATGAAAACGGCCATATTCGGGCAAAAAGCACCTCAAATTCTGGCAAAACATATTCTTGCAATACTATCGGGCAAATCGGTGTCATATTCGGGCATATTTGATCATAACATGTCAATATGGCATAGAAATGTTACATTTGGGCAAACTCATGACATTTTAGGGCAAAACAACGTCATTTCTGGCAAAACTCATCCCATATTCAGGAAAATCATGTTATTTTTTAACTTAATCATTAAGAAAAAAGCATCAAAGAGGCGAAGACCCCTTTTTTTTTTTTTTTCTTTTTTTTTTTTGCTTGTCAGATGAGAATGGGAAGGATACTTATTCGGGTGAAAAACCTCAGCCTCCCACCTGTGAAAGATGTGCTCCTACGCCCATGATACAAACAAACCTCAGCCTCCCACCAGTCCTGTGAAAGATGTGCTCCTACGCCCATGATACAAACAAACCTCAGCCTCCCACCTGTAAAAGATGTGCTCCTATATACGCCCATGATATAAACAAACCTCAGCCTCCCACCTGTGAAAGATGTGCTCCTACGCCCATGATACAAACAAACCTCACCCTCCCACCTGTGAAAGATGTGCTCCTAGGCCCATGATACAAACAAACCTCAGCCTCCCACCTGTGAAAGATGTGCTCCTACGCCCATGATACAAACAAACCTCAGCCTCCCACCTGTGAAAGATGTGCTCCTACGCCCATGATACAACCTCAGCCTCCCACCTGTGAAAGATGTGCTCCTACGCCCATAATACAAACAAACCTCAGCCTCCCACCTGTGAAAGATGTGCTCCTACGCCCATAATACAAACAAACCTCAGCCTCCCACCTGTGAAAGATGTGCTCCTACGCCCATGATACAACCTCAGCCTCCCACCTGTGAAAGATGTGCTCCTACGCCCATAATACAAACAAACCTCAGCCTCCCACCTGTGAAAGATGTGCTCCTACGCCCATGATACAACCTCAGCCTCCCACCTGTGAAAGATGTGCTCCTACGCCCATAATACAACCTCAGCCTCCCACCTGTGAAAGATGTGCTCCTACGCCCATGATACAACCTCAGCCTCCCACCTGTGAAAGATGTGCTCCTACGCCCATAATACAAACAAACCTCAGCCTCCCACCTGTAAAAGATGTGCTCCTACGCCCATGATACAACCTCAGCCTCCCACCTGTGAAAGATGTGCTCCTACGCCCATGATACAACCTCAGCCTCCCACCTGTGAAAGATGTGCTCCTACGCCCATAATACAAACAAACCTCAGCCTCCCACCTGTGAAAGATGTGCTCCTACGCCCATAATACAAACAAACCTCAGCCTCCCACCTGTGAAAGATGTGCTCCTACGCCCATGATACAAACAAACCTCAGCCTCCCACCTGTGAAAGATGTGCTCCTACGCCCATGATACAACCTCAGCCTCCCACCTGTGAAAGATGTGCTCCTACGCCCATAATACAAACAAACCTCAGCCTCCCACCTGTGAAAGATGTGCTCCTACGCCCATGATACAACCTCAGCCTCCCACCTGTGAAAGATGTGCTCCTACGCCCATGATACAACCTCAGCCTCCCACCTGTGAAAGATGTGCTCCTACGCCCATAATACAAACAAACCTCAGCCTCCCACCTGTGAAAGATGTGCTCCTACGCCCATGATACAACCTCAGCCTCCCACCTGTGAAAGATGTGCTCCTACGCCCATAATACAACCTCAGCCTCCCACCTGTGAAAGATGTGCTCCTACGCCCATGATACAACCTCAGCCTCCCACCTGTGAAAGATGTGCTCCTACGCCCATAATACAAACAAACCTCAGCCTCCCACCTGTGAAAGATGTGCTCCTACGCCCATGATACAACCTCAGCCTCCCACCTGTGAAAGATGTGCTCCTACGCCCATGATACAACCTCAGCCTCCCACCTGTGAAAGATGTGCTCCTACGCCCATAATACAAACAAACCTCAGCCTCCCACCTGTGAAAGATGTGCTCCTACGCCCATGATACAACCTCAGCCTCCCACCTGTGAAAGATGTGCTCCTACGCCCATGATACAAACAAACCTCAGCCTCCCACCTGTGAAAGATGTGCTCCTACGCCCATGATACAAACAAACCTCAGCCTCCCACCTGTGAAAGATGTGCTCCTACGCCCATGATACAACCTCAGCCTCCCACCTGTGAAAGATGTGCTCCTACGCCCATAATACAAACACACCTCAGCCTCCCACCTGTGAAAGATGTGCTCCTACGCCCATGATACAACCTCAGCCTCCCACCTGTGAAAGATGTGCTCCTACGCCCATAATACAAACAAACCTCAGCCTCCCACCTGTGAAAGATGTGCTCCTACGCCCATGATACAACCTCAGCCTCCCACCTGTGAAAGATGTGCTCCTACGCCCATAATACAACCTCAGCCTCCCACCTGTGAAAGATGTGCTCTTACGCCCATGATACAACCTCAGCCTCCCACCTGTGAAAGATGTGCTCCTACGCCCATGATACAAACAAATATATGGCGTAGCGTGGTCGTGGGGGTGCCGGGGTACTCAAATTATTATTTTATTGTTTCGGGCAAATTATTGGAGCACAGCCCCCCCCCCCCCCCCCCCCCCTTGTCCCGGTAGCTACGCCACTTGTATTACTAGACAGGATACTAAAATAACTTACATAACGTTCAAGATTCAATAATAGCCTGTTGGTATATAAGTCATTATACAAGTCAATATTATTATTATAATTATTTTTTGTTTTTACAAAAGACACTTGACATGCATTAGTAGGTCGAACATTAATTATTGAAGAGTTTGGATGTCTGGTGCATGGCGAAACATATTAATTATTACAACTACATTTCCCCCCCCCCCCCCCCCCCGCCTGATTTGTGGTATATATCAGTCTCTTTCAACCCACTTGCCATCTATCAAGATAAACAATACCCATCCTAGCCGCAGACCCCTTTTGAGAAGTGGGAGTGGGGGCATGATCGCCTTACTGGGGTGGTCGGCCGGTAGGTGAGCGAAGTGGCCGGGCTTTGGAGGAAATCCGAATTGCTATAGCATAATCTTGACATAATTGATATCTGGGCAATTCCACGGTAACGGAAGGACATTCAGACACAATTTTGGAACTTCAATCAAATAATTCCAGGATCCTGCTTTTGATTTTTTATTCTAAATGGCATGTCTTTGATCCTTGTTGGGACACCTTTGATTTCCACTATTTCTAAAATTTTGACCGCATTATGTAAATTAGATATGGACACTAATGAGGCCGGTAACGGAAGGACGCCAAAATGGACATGGATTTTCAAGTTATTTAGTTATGACCCAATCTCCGTGAAGTTACGAGGTTTATCATGTTAAGTTGGCTACTAGTCAATTTCCTTATGTTCACAGAGTATAACACCACCTTTTCAGAAAAATATCTACATTGGTATATTAATTATGAGAAATTAATTACTCCAGTGTTCGGTAACGGAAGGACGGTAACGGAAGGACCTCTGAAAAGTCTATTGGAATTGTACAGTAAAATTAATTTTGAAATTTAAAGACCATTTATGAGAAGGAAACATCTCTTTTGTGGTCTAAAATGAGTTTGTATCATAGATAGCATATGGACATCACAAGCATTTACATTTCTATTTTTTTCTTACGATATTTCATGCTCCAATGGCTCTTATTCATGGTCAATCCATGGTAACGGAAGGACACTCGGACACAAATTGTCAACTTTAAAAAGACATTTTTAAATACTTGTGTTGTTAGAACAGTCTATTTTGATAACAATACTTCAAAAACATACAGTTTTAAGGTCCCATAATTTTTTTATTTTTTTTTATCTCCGCACAATATTGAATATGCATACAAATGAGGTCGGTAACGGAAGGACACTAAAATGGACAAGGTTTTGTTATCAAATCAGTTTTAACTAAAACTCTGGGATATTAAATAATACAAAATATTTTAAGGGTACACATTTCATTCTCTGAAGGGTTAAGAAGAATTTACTTGTTCTTTGATTAAAATTTGTCCGCAGATATTTGAGTTATTTCACACAAAGCGGAGCAATGTTTGGTAACGGAAGGCCATAATGGACTATAATGTATGATATGACACAGTAGGGTCATTCCATGTCAAATCACCTTTAAAAAAAATTGAAAATTTTCATCGCAGCCCCCTTCAAATTTGCTAATATTTGGTATGTATGATATTTCAACCTTTAAAAGCGCAAATATTTAAGTTTTAGCCCAATCCGCCCAATGGTTTTGGCGCTATGGTCGATTCTTATGGGGGAGTTTTGTAAGAAATGGGCGTGGGCACCATTTTTCAAATGGCCATTGTCCATTAACCGTTGGGTCAAATTATTTTGTAAAGGTGTCATTGGACTGGGGATGTTATGTGCAATCCATTTATGCCATTTGTGTTCATGCATGAGCGAGTTTGGATACGATAACCTTTGACCTTAGATTTTAACCTTCCGTTTTACCTCGTGGATCAAATAATTTTGAGAATTTTGTTTGCTTAAATCTTGGCTTGATATAATTTCTACAACATATGAAAGAATTGGAGATATGTTATTTCTTGCTTTTTCTACAGCCTTGTTTTTAGTTTGCAAATTTCATGTAAAATTTAATTATTTTAGACCTACACCCATGTCCAAGAATTATATAGGGGTGTATTGTATTAAAAAAAAGACCTATTCAAAGTCATGATCAGAGCCTATTCACACCCTGGCTCACCACAGTTAAATAGACCTACTAATCCCCATACAATAGAAATCCAGACAAATGGCATCATGGTACAAGGGCCCTGTTGCAGAAAGAGATAAAATCAATTGTGAGCCAGATCAAATGTTCTAAATGCACAAATCTGATTGGTTGAAACACAGAAAATTACTAGTCTGACCACGCTACGCCACTGATAGCTGGCCATTGCAGGTATTGTCTCATTATTTTGGGTTTTCATATATGAGAGACAAATTTTTGAACATAAATTTTGTCATAATATGTAATATGAGGTACCTTGTCCATCTGTTACCATGTGTATGGTAACGGAAGGACATTTTCTTTTGTTATTTATTAATTAACGAAGAAACAATGAGTAATACAATTGTTAGCAATGGGAAGGCCTACTTGAACTTGCTTTGCACTGAAGATTGGTCTGCTCTCTAACAATTATGTGAGCCACAAAATTAAAAATATTGATTTTTCGGTAACGGAAGGACATTTTCATAGGCTGAAAATAAGAAGTCATTGAAGCATAACAAATCAAATAAATCATACAAATTTACTATTTTACAAAATGGTCATATCTCAGGAGTCAGAATAATGGTTTTTAGGCTTAACTGGGGAAATATAAAACAAACACAGGATCAAAACACTTTTTCACAAAAATTTCAAATTTGTGGGGTTCAATTATGGTTATAAAGTTATTATAAAAAAACAACTAAAATTATGTAAAACTAAAATTTTCTCATTGAATTCCAAAAATATAGAATTTAAGCTTTGATTTGATACCAAATTTGTATCATAAAAATGCTTGTAAATTTTTTGGTCAAATGTCCACTTTGGCGTGGAATTGCCCATCTGTAACCCCGATCAGCATGACATCCCCTGAGCCATGAGGTACGGTAGCTTAACTCACACTGAGGGAAGAGGCGCGATCGCAATGGAATTTATTTACCAAACAACAATATCGTTTACAATATAACATAAATCACATGGTAATTACAATTGATATGATATCATTGTTGGTAAAAACGGACCAGCAATAGCGAAGCCTGCTAGTCGAGGCCAGCTATCCCCTTTTTACAATGATACAACAAGATTTCAAATATTTGGGGGTTAATTTACAACGTATTTACAATATTTACAAAAAGTGATTATTCGAATATATATTTACAGAAGAAGCCTCCGATCCACTAAGTGTTTTTCATTACCCTGCCTATGGGTCATTTCTTGCACAAAGCTTTATATACGAAAAGGCCATATAAATACAAAACGAACAAAGTAGACAAGATGGCGCATATTAGAATGAATTTCCACTCTCCAGTTTCCCTTTCCAAACGACCGCATGTGGCAATCTCTTTGAATTCTGCTACTGTTAGGAACGACTGATTTGAACCAACCAACCACATTTCTTCATTACTGACATTCCCGAGCTCCAAAACAACGATAATATATTAATTTACTACATTACATCGCTAGGCCATTGTGTCATATGTCCTCCATGCATAGTGTCATTAGTTTTATAACTTGGAATTATTCCGAAAAGAAAAATAGTATCCATGCACCATCACTACACCTAAAGCTCGGCGCAGACAGAGCCGACTCGACCCGATCCGACTGGTTTTCAGCCTGATTAACTCAGTATGCGCTGCCTCAGGACTCCGGTTTTGCCATTCAAGTGCCAGTCGGAGGTCATTCGAGGCCGATTCATCGGGTGCGGTTCGTTATTCCGAAGGTTCGTTATTCCGAAGGTTCGTTATTCCGAAGGTTCATTATTCCGAAGGTTCGTTATTCCGAACACGCACATTTCCTATACCTGAGTGTTCGTTAATCCGAAAATGAAATAGGGTTCGTTAATCCGAACATTTGTTGCATTATTCCGAAGGTTCGTTATTCCGAAGGTTCGCTATTCCGAAAATAAAATCGGGTTCGTTATTCCGAAGGTTCGTTATTCCGAAGGTTCGTTATTCCGAAGGTTCGTTATTCCGAAGGTTCGCTATTCCTAAAATGAAATCGGGTTCGTTATTCCGAAGGTTCGTTAGTCCGAAAATGAAATAGGGTGTGTGTGCGTGTGTGTGTGTGTTTGTGTGTGTGTGTGTGTGTGTGTGTGTGTGTGTGTGTGTGTGTGTGTGTGTGTGTGTGTGTGTGTGTGTGTGTGTGTGTGTGTCGTGTGTGTGTGTGTGTGTGTGTGTGTGTGTGTGTGTGCACTGGCGTAGTGGTGGGGGGGGGGGGGGGGGGGGGTGTCATGGGCCCCCCTCAGTAAAAACTCAGATTGCACAGTTTCAATTTTAAAATGCCAAAGCTCCCTAACGGGGTGGGGGGGGTGGGGGGTGGGGGGGGGGGGGGGACACCCCCCTCCCATCAAGCAGCAAAATCTAACTTTATGACATAATTATAATTATATCAAATTGATTTTGGTTTTATTTCATGTTTTTTTACATGAGAAAGATATAAATATATATATCTCATTCTTATTGCACTGTTTTACAAAGAAAAATAAAAAAAACAATTTGACTAGAATTGTAAAGCCACTCTTTGCCCCCCTCCCCTTCTCCCCCACCCCCCATGCAGCAATTAGAGTAAGATTGATCCCCTTTCCCAAGTCCACACTGCTCAAAATCAAATCTACTCAATTCTTTTCTACGTCGTATAATTTTCGGATTAACGAACCCTATTTCATTTTATGACTAACGAACCTTCGGAATAACGAACCCGATTTTATTTTCGGATCAACGAACCTTCGGAATAACGAACCTTCGGAATAACGAACCTTCGGAATAACGAACCTTCGGAATAACTGAACCTTCGGAATAACGAACCTTCGGGCTTCGGAATAACGGACTGTAACCGATTCATCATGTTGTTTCGGCTCCGACTGAGCGAACTGACTCTAGATAGCCTGACTGAAAACCAGTCGGATCGGGTCGAGTCGGCTCTGTCTGCGCCGGGCTTGATATATCTGTATTAGCTCCCCGATCCTGAGCTTCGGTCTGATAAGCAAAACTGACAAGCTGTAGCTAGTCCCCCCACCCCCCCCCCCCCCCAGCCCCCCCCCCCCCCCCTCCCTCCCGGCAAGGAAAAACAATCAAATGTGGGTTGAGACATAATGTAATATACACCGTTTTCTTTTTCTGTTTTTTCCGAATTAGTTATTTCTAATTTGCCCCATTTCACTTTCACCTTCTCCGATCGATACCAAGCCCTTGATGGGCAGTATATTACTGCATACAAGACATACACCGATTGATTGATTTGATTTCATTTTATTGTGCAAATTCATGGAAATTCTTTTTTCACATGGTTACAAAGTATATAACAGTACTTTAACAGTATTACAGTGTATAACAGCAAGCATAGATCAATTAAACAAACTTCAAATTACACATCACTCATAATCTCCGAGTAAGTCATATTAATGATTTAAACAACATTACATTCAAAACAATCAATTAAACTTGAAATGGGTAGTATAGTCTTAAGGCTGAGCTTTAGTAACAAAAACCTGCACCATTACATTACAAACTAATAGTTATAACTCCACCATGCTCGAAAGAAATAGAAAATTACAAACGACTTAGTGAAAAGCCTGTTATCATAAAATAAATAGCCATTAAAACACAAGAGGGCGCTCTCTTTAAAAAAGCATTGGTTTCAACCATTTTTCATACAAAATTATGCATGTGATGTGTTGTTGAAATAATGATTAAATAGAGAGATCATCAACAACTATTTAAAAACCTCTTTCGAACATTTTTGAAAAAGTGTGAGCAATATTTACATTTTTGAAAAAAATCATCGAATAAATCTGATTGGATATATTTATTGATATTTCAGCCGTTTCTGAACCGATTTTTATAATTTTGTCATTATAATTGTATGCTCTTTCAAACTTTACACTCAGTTTTTCATTATACATTATCTCACACAAAACATTATTTCGTACAGCGCCCTCTATACCAAAACTGAACTACCCCTTTTATTTATTTATTTATTGAACATATTTATACAGGATAACATGGTCAGTATATATACACTGTTTTAAAACATGGTCCTGTGTATAAAAATACATGCATATACATTTTGACATTAAAAAAAAAACAGTATCAATCATCAATTTAAAATCGCAAAAACCACAGCTGCTAGGGTATGACATATATTTAATTACAAAAATAAAAATACATTTATTTAAGACTATCAAAAAATGGCCACAAACTCGTTCCAACGAATATACCCATATACATACATATGTTCCACAAAGCACGTCATCCAAAGCACACCAGACCATAGTGCACTCACTAAACCACCTTTAAAGGTGTACCTGTAAAGTGTCATATATTGCCTAAAATGACATTTGAGACTTCAATCCTATACCAAAATCATTGTAAAATAATTATGCCCGAATGATGTGTGAACGTTTCATTGAAAAAGAACACTGCTTTCCTGGTTTAAAAGGCGAAAATTTGCGACAGGTTTTAAAACTAATTACAGTATGACGTTTATGACCGTTTATAAACGCTCTTGAACTGAATGCTTATCAATGATAGATATCGTCATACTAAAGGGGCATTTGAAAAAAATCTAACCCTATTTTATTCTTCTCTTACCATAAGCTAAACAACACGGTAGAAAAGAAATGTGGAAGCTCAAATTAATTTGTGTGGAGTTAGACAGTTTACAGGTGCACCTTTAAGCTATAACTGTATAACAACATATTCTCATTAATGACTATATGTTTCATTCAATGTTTATATATTATTAGTAATCACTTTAAAGGGACAGTCCCTCTTTTGCAAGCCAAATTTCAAAAGTTGCGAGGTTATTGTCTTATATGAAAGAAAATGTCATTTAATAGCATGCCTGAACAAATTAGGGCTTGAAATATCTTTTTCGTGGAGTTATAGACCTAAAACTAATAAACCGTCGTCCAACATTTAATTGTGCAGTATACGTATATTCACCCGTCGAGAAAGTTCGCTCGCGGATTCCAAGGAGTGCCACAGCCCTATGCGTTACCCCTATGTGACCCGCGCTAGCTACGTGACCGCGCATATATAACAATAGGTATAAGCGATTACTAAGCAAAATAACCAAACCTCGCTTAAACTGGCTACATGTAATTATATATTCTTCATTTTTGAGATCTTTTTCCGTGAAATACCTTTACAAATGTCGGCTTCACAATACCTTAACAAGAATAAGTACAATATTGTTGTAATATTATGCTAAATCAGTTAAACTCCTTTATTGACCGATGATGGAGGGACGCATTCGTTTTTCATTCGTAGAATCCAAATTACAGGGCTGTTCGATCTGATTTGTTTTGTGTGTGTGTGTTACATTCATCCCCATCCGTCAACTGGAAACTGTTCAGACGTTTTGTAAAAGAGGGACTGTCCCTTTAAATCACATTTTAATAAAGTACAATTTACGAATCAAGAACAAGTACAGCACTAATTTCCTTATATGAAATAAAGCGTCTATTGCAGTTACATAATGAATATTAATGGGAAGAATCGGAGCTGCGCAAAATCTTGGACAAACATTTGATGAGTATATCCATCCCACCGCTGCCACCAAAAAAGGGTAATTTCTATGGTGTACAGAGATAACAACTATTATTGTATTGACAATTCAAAGGATACTCATCAAATATTTATTAATTATTAAAGGTTCGGCCGCAGCTCCTATAGATGATTGACCCGACAGTATAAAAGAATCCTCCGATCCACTCGGGGTTTTTTCATTACCCTTCCTATGCCACAGGTCATTTCTTGCACAAATTTGCTTTAAATACGAAAAGGCCATATAAATACAAAACGAACAACGTAGATAAGATGACGCATATTATATATAACTTCCACAATTCGGATTCGCTTCCCAAACGACCGCAGGTCGCAATCTCTTTGAATTCTGCTACTGTAAAGAACGATTGATTCGAACCAACCAACCATGCCATTTCTGCACTTCTGACATCCCCGACCTCCAAAACAACGATATCAAGAGTAAAGTTAGTCCTGCCATCGTCATTTTCGGCCCAGCAAGAGAGGGACCTCGGTATGTCATCATGCGTTATAAACTGAATATGCAATGAGTCTTTCGGGTCAACGTAAATCACAGAATATAAAGGACTTGTAGAAGACACTGGGATTTCCCCGACAGACCACTGGATTCCGGACGTCAGATTATCACGCTCGATGGGACATGGTAGTTCCAAATACCTCTCATTGACATCTATGACCAAGGTAAGTCGCGCTTTGCTACAAAGTCTAGGACGACTGACTTGGCAGATCAGATCAGAAGAATCGACATGCTGGAGTACTTTGTTCTTGATGGACGTCGGGGACTCACATATGACCGATGAGCTTGCGACAGATCGGAGGTAGTGTGAGATGGTACAGTCGCAACTCCATGGGTTATCAGCAAGCTTCACGGTCAAATATTGGAGAGAGAATGTTAAAGATGTTCCGTCCAAATTTAGAAGTTGATTGCCGTTCAATGACAGATCAGAGAGCGTCATTTGAAAACGGAACGAACCCTTTTCAAGAACCTTTATGCGGTTATGATCCAGCAGTAAAGAATTGAACTGCTGATCCTTGTGAAATGTGTCATTGCGAATATCTTGGATACGATTATGTGAGAGTTTCATCGTGTTCAGACAGCGAATAAATGGGAAACATATTAATAAGAATGATGAAATGCGATTATTGGATAAATCTAAAATGAGGAGATTTGGAGCATGAACGTTGAAAGGACAAATTGCCGCTAAATCGTTTTGAGAAAGATCAAATGATCTGAGATTTGGGAATGTAACTGTGCTATTACCACTGAACTTGAATTTTACGTCTGAATTATTTCTTAAATATAAATAGGTTACATTCTTGATGTCATGAACGTTCGGCAGTGCTTGCGAATCGGCTAGATAAAGAAAAAAATCTTTGTTTATACTAATAAATGGCGTAGTAAAAGTTATGGGATTTCCTGATAGACGGAGAAATCTTAAATGTTTAAGATCGCCAAACAATTCAGGCGGTAGATAAGTCAAATAATTTCGCTCCAAGTCCAAAGATGCAATATTTGTCATACCTCGGAACCCCGATTCTCCAACATGATTTAACACATTGTTAGACAAGTTCAGAAATACCAAAGACGTAGCGAGTCGGAATGTATCACTGATAATCTCTCCAATTGAATTACCTGGAAGATGGAGACGGTAAAGGGAATCGTGAATCTCAATTTCGTCCAAATCTGTGATACCAACGTTTTCTGCGCTGACATCTGTACCAAATATTGTATTGTTCTTAAACCAGGAAGCATTGTTATTATCGATAATAATTACTAAAATTGTAGATGAAATATAAAGACTTGTAAGTCTGTTTTTGGAAAGGTCCAAAAAGAGAATGGATGTTAAATAATACTTTGTCATATCAAAATCAGCGATGTTATTTCCTGCCAGGTTTAAGTATTGCAGATTAGACGAAAATGGCTGAAGCTCATGAATGTCGTTATTCTCAAGATACAAAGCTTCGAGTAGGGGAAGAGAATTAAACAGGAGGAAATCAACACACCGTAGCATATTGTTACCCAAGTTCAACCATTTTAGGGCACCAAGCGTAACACTAAAATTCAAATTGGAAAGTTTGTTGCTCGATAAATCAAGATATTCCAGATTAAGAGTGTTTTTAAAAGTGTCACTTCTGAGATGAGTCAAACTGTTCTCAGAAAGGTTTAATTCCCGGAGCGAAGGCAGGGAGGTGAATTTCTCGACGCTTTTGATCTGATTTCTGTCAAGAAGTAAGGATCGTAGTTTTGCACTTCCATTCAGGTATCCTTCCTTCCACTCAGTCAATAAATTATCATTAAGAATCAACCACTGAAGGTTGGGTAGGTTTTGAAAATTGTCCACATTACGCAAACTGTTTCCATATAAATCTGCGTAACTCAAGTGGTGATGACAAGATTCCGAAAGGTTTACTGAAATTATAGCATTATTTGCGGCATGTAATCTGGAAAATTGTGGACATCCATGTAGATATAATTCGATAAGCCTGTTATTGTTCACATTTAGTACATAATATCTATCGCCTCGTACCATGCTTGATATAGGCGTAAGTGTAGCTGTGTCCAAAAATCGAAAATTGTTTCCATTTAGTAGAAGTGATTCTAGGCGTGGAAGTATTAAAGGCTCGAACCTTGCTTCGACTAGTCTGTTCTCTGATAGGTCTAAGCTTGTGAGCTTCGTGAGGTTAGACAGAGCTGGACTTTCGATATATATCAGTCGATTCTTTGATAAGTAAACGTACTCTAGGTTTGGTAGATTCCTAATGGCTAAAACATCTCCTAAACGGTTGTTTTGGAGCATCAAGATCTCTAGATCCGCAAGCTGCGAGAACGTATCATTGTGCATGTCACGAATCTTGTTCGACGACAGATCAAGTCTCGTTATTCTATTCAATAAACCCAAGTCTTTAAGAATTTCCACATCATTTTGGGAGATATCCAGTGTATGAAAACTTGTTGGCCCATTAGCAATAGTTGATATATCTGTTATCCCGTTCCCCTTCAGAGATAATGACCTTACTTGATGGTGCAGTGGTGTCGGTGAGGGCAGGTTGTTGTATCTAAGGTAAAGGTCATTTATGATCAGGTTGGAGGTCAGACGACGTGGCCAGTCTTCCAGGAGATTGTTGGTGATATAGATGACGTGTAGGGTTGGTAGAGAGCCGAGGTACGGAACGTTGGTCAGATGGTTGTACGATAAATCCAAATACGACAAGGAGACAAGATGTTCCAATGCACCTTCCTCGATGTGGTTGATGATATTCGTGGAAAGAATCAAATCCACCAAGTTATCGAAGCATGCAAAATCATCATTTTTGACTTGACTGAGTCTTGTGAAGGAGATTGACAGTTCTCTTGTCTCGCAGGGTATACCGATTGGGATGTCCGTGATTGCCTCTTTGCCGGTGCATTCCACCATATTAGGACTATACTCATCGCATGTACAGGACCCGGGACACGCTGGCGTTTCTTGCGGCTGAACCAGGGCCAGGAACAGGCTCAACAAGCATGACACGATTATGCAGAAAGCCATTTCAAGACGACTCGATCCGATCCTGTCCCGGTGAGTCTCGGATGATTAATAGGGCGCCGGTTATGTAGTCTTCTGTTTCCAACGGGTGACTTCACGCAATCATGAAGCAATGTGCACAATGTAATGAACTGCAACACCCAAAATCTCACAATTACAGTGTTTTCATATAAGTCAAAGCAGCATATATATAGATGAAACGTCACTTAACATAATCCGCTTCGTGAACATATTAAACATGATAAACAGAGATAGAGGGATATTATGGCGACTACTGCAACGAATTAGCCCGATTTTCATCGAACGCGTCCGGCGAGGGGAAATGTCAGACGCTAAAGTCCGAGGAGTTTGTTCTTAGGAGAATACGTCTTGACCAAGAAGCTTCGTTATGTTAATTTTCAATCGAAATGGATGCAAAGGTGGTCAGATTCTCATCTACGCCTACATGCGCGCCTAAAACTATTTTTTAGCTCTTCGTAGTGCTTAGTAGTGCTTCGTAGTGCATTCGTAGTGCTTCACGGTGTTCGCGGTGATTGGTAGGACCGCTCATTAGTGTACTAAATTCGTATAGCTAATTAATTAATTGCGTACGGCTTCTGATTGTTAGGTGATGTGGGGTGTGTGAATATGCAATCGTGTCAGTAAGATCGCAAAGCATCATCAAGGCTTCCTATTGTAAAACAACGTGTATGACTATAGCTTGGAGCTCTATGAATAAGTAATGAGCAGGAACAACGATATTTTAAATCATAAACTTAGAGAAATGAAGTGTCTCATGGAAAAAGGGGTTTGACACAACGCCTTGTATACATTCAAAAGTTTATGTTATGTTTTGTTTCGTTTCGATCTGACGTAGATAAAAGGGTGAAATTTAAGGTTACAATTATGATAATACAACAATTTAATTCATAACACGGTATAAAATGATATATTAAATGTGCTTGCGTTTCGGTAATTTTTACATTAATGGAAAAGGCAAAGTTTTTTCTCAAATGCTACACCATTCACATATTCATTCATTATTTAAAACAGTCAGGAGGTAGCAACATACCACAATATGTCCAGATATTACTGTGATTTTACACATTCTAGCTATGTGGTTGGCTTATTCGACATCACGCGCGACTTGTAGGCTATTCAATCGAGACCGTCACCTCATACTGATGACAAACCGGACAATGTCAGGTGTAAATGACTGTTGCTATGGGCCCGTAACCTCATCAACAGTGGTCTGTAGTTGAATGAGCCAATCACAGAGCTAGAATCTCGGACATCACAGTCATTTTTTTAAATTTTCTAGTGTGATATTTTGCTAGCTCTTGACTGTTCTGAAAGGTAGGCTTGGCCGCCTATGTTAAAGTCCAGTCCATCGTATTTTATGTCGTCAGATTTAGTTGAATGAATAATTTTGTAGCATGGGGAATCTTTCAAAAATGTAGCATCAACAAATTTTTTTTTTTAATGAAATCTTTTGAAATATATATACAATTTAAATGTAAGTAAAACTCATTTATTTTTTTAACTTATATTCGAGGAGAGTTTGTTACGTTTAATCCAAATTATATGATAAATTCAATGCAACATTTCAAGTTTCACTCAGTGTATTTAACATGTTCAAGTTTTATGTGACTAATTAATATCGTCGGCAAATAGAATGTAATTATGTTAAACGTGGGGGTGTATATCTTTAGTTGGCCCAATGGCCTATGATTAAAAAGACTATTGGGATATTGTGATACTTCACATTTAATGTATAAATAAATAAATTAAGAAAAATTAGGCAGAATGGGAATTGTTTATGCGATGAATATGTATAAGCTTATTTGAATACTTTTATTCCTTAATTTATATCACAAATTGAACTGTGTTTGAATAAAACATGTGAAGCCGGATAACTTTTTCTTCTGATTTGGATATTTCTGGAGAAAATAAAAAAAATCTAAGCTTTCAGGTGGTACGTTATACAGACTGGTGGTGGAGGGAATGTCACAGAATGTTCCCCTCCGAGGGATTTGAAATGCTATTGAGGGAAGATTATAACTCCCCCTGATGGAGTTTTGAAAAACGTCCATATTCGGGCAAAAAACACCTGAAATTCGGACAAAAGCATGCCATATCTAAGTCATATAATATAACGGATCAATAAATGAGTGCAATAGATCATTTTTTCTGAATATCATGTGATTTGAATTCAACCAATCACAACTCGAGAAAATT
Source organism: Echinarachnius parma (assembly GCA_037951105.1). Taxonomy (NCBI): domain Eukaryota; kingdom Metazoa; phylum Echinodermata; class Echinoidea; order Clypeasteroida; family Echinarachniidae; genus Echinarachnius; species Echinarachnius parma. The sequence goes on along the minus strand of JBAMJV010010674.1, from coordinate 41,972 downwards.
TTAAGGTGTTATATAAAACGTATCATGTACTTCGGTAATAACCTATTAATCGCGGATTGTTATTACCAACATTTAGCGACCCTCAAGAAATGGGGACAATTTTAATGAGAAAACGAATCATTATAACTCTCTTCTGATCTCCCGCACAATTTCATTAGTTCAAAATTCAATTATTGTTGATGGTTGTGTAGTACATTTAGTAAACATCATAAAACGAACTTGCCTTTTTAAACTCCATATTTTCTAATTAAATTAATTAGTTAGAGTATAGCACGTCATGATCTATTTCCCCCATACACTATTATTGTAAGATCCATTAACCAATTGCCAGGAATGGTGGGCTCTGCTTAAACTCTGTACAGATTGCACAATCTAGTAGGGAACGGGTTAACTTTGTAAAATTCAACCAAAATCACTTGGAGCTTTCACATCCCCCTTTTACCCTGTTTGGCTTATGGTAACAGAATGATTAAATAGGTTTTGATTTTTCAAATATCTCCCTTATGTTTGAGATATTCATGATTTAATAAAAGCGTTCCGTAACGTTTGTCGATTACAGTCAAAATCAATGGTCAGCTCTAGGTGATTAAATATGACATAAATGTTCACGTTTTGCAAATCTATAAATAACTGTAAAAACTGCTGAAAACTGCTTATCCACTATAAGGCAAGTGTAATCAAAATAATGTAAGTCAACGTAGCCGCGAGCTCTCGAATCTGGCAGATTTGTTTATTATTATTCATTTATTCTCCACTCATGGGGTGCACTGCCCTTGTCAGAGGGGGGTCCTTCTTCTATAGGCATAGATAAATGACAACTACTTTTTGCAAATAAGTTAGAAGAATCTTACAATATAAATTAAACGACTGAAGTCTCAAATATAATTTGTGAACAAAATCTTGTCAAGTTTAAAAGCGTTAGCAATATGAAATGTCATAGCCCTTTTTATCGACTTGATCATTAAATCGCTAAGATATTGTGTTCCATAGTGTCCTCCATGCATAATGTCATTAATTGTATAATTTGGAATTATTCAAAATAGAATACTTGCACCATCGAAAACAAATATTGGATACAAATAAAGGGTATCCGACCGGCATTTAATTTTGGTAATATGTAGTTAGTTCTGACCCTTTTTCCATCCCACAATGTTTTAATACCCTGAAAATTGAGCATCATTTTTCCCCTCATTTATTTTTCTCTTTGTTAGTGTGATTTAAAGCACATTGTACACACTGGCTAGATATGAGGGGCTTGTTGGACTGTACCTAGTCCCCCCCCCCCCCCCCCCCCCAAAAAAAAAAAAAAAAAAAAACGACAACAACAACAACAACAACAACTAAACCAAAACGAAACAAAACAAAACAAAACAAACAAAAAGCAAACAAAAGAAGTGATACTTATAATTATAATACAATTAAAATAAATAAATAATTAATTAAATAAATACATTTTTTATAAAAATCAAATCTGGGATGAGACGGAGATGAGACGCAACGTTTTCAAAGATAACTATCTGACCCCTATGACCGTTTTCTGTTTTTTTTCTATAATGCGTTCTTTATACTTTTCCACATTTCACTTGACGTGTAACCTGGACTACAACTCATTATTTCGAAGGTGTTTTGGCCTAATGAATTTTCTTGCAGGGGGATAAACAATAATGTTTTAGTCGATCACAATTACAAGTGCATAATAGAATGTGTACTTTGCAGCCATTACAATTACAATCATTTCCGCAAACCCGATCTCAACTTTATTCGAGTCTTGCTCAAGATTAGCAAGAGACGTTGTAACTCCATGTATGATCCGGGTATAAAAATGCATAATGAAATGGGGGAAAAATGATGCCAGGGTCATAATTATGTTCCTTTTTTTCCTTCAAAGCAGAACAAAATTAACATAAAAAACGTGAATAATAAACATCCATATATTCACTCATTGATAAAATACGAGATTTTCAGTAATACAAAAAAGACAATATGAGACCAAAGAAAAGCTTGCGAAGGAATGCCCCTTTACCATTTTTCTACAGATTTGCATGATGAATACAAGTGAACAAGCGTAATATAACAGATGTAAACCCCCAAAAAACAAGGGGAAATCTATTTTACGAACACTAAAGGATAAATAGAAAATAACATTCTATACGTACGCAAAAACCAATAAACCCATTTGTGTCAATATTTTAAAGTAAAACTTCCATCAAATTAATAATGAGATACTTAAATGGGCTCCATGTAAAAATGCCAGTGAAAAAAAAATGTCGGAGGAAAAATGTCAGAGGTAAAAATGTCAGTGGTTATATAATTATGTCAGCGGTAAAAATGTCAGAGATAACAATGTCAGCGTAAAAATGTCAGAAGTAAAAATGTCAGTGGTAAAAATGTCAGAAGAAAACATATCCGTAAAAAAAAAATAAGAGGAAAGTAATTGGAGAAAAATTGTAAGATAAAAACAATCTATGATAAATAAAGATCGCGAAGACCAAAATGTTGTTGTAGTTTCAGAGGTCTTTAAGTTAACATAATTAACCGTATCTGTAAAGGATTAGTACAGTTTTGGTATTAAAGGCTAAGCTTTAGATACCAAAAACCTGCACAATAACATTGCAAACAAATAATTATAACTCTACCATGCTCGAAAGGTATAGAAAATTACAAACGACTAAGTAAACAGCCTATTATCATAAAAAAGAGTCATTATCCTTTAAGATCGCCTTTAATTGTCTCATTAAAAACAATGGTCATCACAGCACGCACTATAGGTGTAAAAGAACAACAATTAACTGTGAAAAAGACCGGGGTAGCGGCATAATATACCCGTCTTGCAAATATAGACAAGTACCCCCCCCCCCCCCCCCCCCCCCGGAATAAGACAGCTGCTGAATCTTAGGTCACCCCTCCGACTTCATGATTGTTATTGATTGAATTATGTATGTTCTTCAGTCTTCACTTACTATAGTTCTTATAATTTCGTTTTAAGAGTATTCCAGCAATAAATTGTACTTATATAGACATTAAAGCGTTCAAAAATTTCAGTTTGAGTTTCGAAAAATCTCGAGCATGATGGTTTTACACACAATATTTTCATTACATGTTCGAAATATCATATAAATTATGTGATCACATTTCTGCCGTGCCAATACATTTGATTTGGTTTAACTAATTTGATTTTTTTTTTAATGGGGGGGGGGGGGGGGGGGGGGCACGCGAATGATTCGAAGCACAGGCTTTGTATTTCATTATTTTGTAAATTATTTTCTGCCATGTATTTAATGTAGATTAATTTTCTCATTTGTTTGTTATTGTTTTTATTAAAAGTATATTTATACAATAATTCTGTATTATGTGTTTCATTGTTTTCTTGGAGTATGTATGCATTTTACAACTTTGTTGAAGATGTATGCTGCTGTTAAAACTACTGAACATGTATGATAACATTTTGGGATAATATACAACTAACGAATGGGCTTCTTGTGATAGTCAAATCTATTACCGAGGTGGGCTCAAAATGATTATTACCCGAAGCGTAGCTGAGGGTAATAGTCATTTTGAGCCCACCGAGGTAATAGATTGCCTATCACAATCAAGCACATTCGTTAGTTGTTTTATATCACTCATCAATATCAGTGATTGTGTTCAGCTTATAGCAAAATAAGTGATAATCTCTGAATATTTCATAAAATCGCCTGTAAATTTTGATATAAAAATCAATCGACATTAATGAAGCCAGTATGAGCCTCCAGAACCACGGCGCATCTAATACGCTTAAAGTCATTGTTATTTTGCGCACACAATCACAAAGACGCAAAACTGAATGCGCACCAACGCGCTGGCAGTTGCGCACATACGCGATGAATGCGTGCTAGCGCTCCCACGGATGTGCTTATTGGCTGTCTTGGCGTTCTTCTTCCCAGGGTGTTAGTTTTTACCAGTAATGTCAATCACGTGACTAGAACGTGTGCGCCATAGAGTACTGCACAAATTTGATCGCGTGTGCATTTTGCTTAAACACATGATCTATGGGACGAACGCGTAACGAACTTTTAGTGTTAATTTTTTGCTAACAGCCCGGTCACATGATGCGCGGGGATTGCGCGTGTTGTCCAAAACTATCATTTGTCAAATACAATGGTAAAACGATCTTATGAGGGATATAATGTGCATTAATTGATGATAAGGAACCTAACATATACCTAGATCTATCTATCTATCTATCTATCTATCTATCTATCTATCTATCTATCTATCTATCTATCTATCTATCTACCGGTATCTATATATCTACCGGTATCTATCTATCTATCTATCTATCTATCTATCTATCTATCTATCTATCTATCTATCTATCTATATATCTATCTAATCTGTCTAATATATAGACAAACAAAACGTTTATAAAGAACACCGTATGAAGGGATGAAAACATAGTTTTCCGAATGGGTTTTCTTAGATCAGTCTAATAAATCTTGACGAAGCCCTACGGGCGAACATTCTATCTATCTATCTATCTATCTATCTATCTATCTATCTATCTATCTATCTATCTATCTATCTATCTATATATATATATCTGTCTGTCTATCTATCTATCTATCTATCTATCTATCTATCTATCTATCTATCTATCTATCTATCTAGCTATCTATCTATCTATCTATCTATCTATCTATCTATCTATCTATCTATCTATCTATCTATCTCTATCTATCTATCTATCTATCTATCTATCTATCTATCTATCTATCTATCTATCTATCTATCTATCTATCTATCTATCTAGCTAGCTAGCTAGCTAGCTAGCTATCTATCTATCTATCTTTCTATATCTATCTATATCTATCTATCTATCTATCTATCTATCTATCTATCTATCTATCTATCTATCTATCTATCTATCTATCTATATATCTATCTATCTATCTATCTATCTATCTATCTATCTATCTATCTTTCTATCTATCTATCTATATAGACTAGACTGTAGACTAGTAAATTCCTCGTTTGATTTCGGATAGAATCAACACAATCATTCTGCTTGATCGATTTTGCTGCGCGCCCTCAACGTCAACGTTTATAACGATCACATGCATAACAAAAAATTATTGCGTAATCCTGTACCAGATTGATATTGAGCTTTGCTGTGTTGTTAAAAAAAAGTGAGCTAAAATGTCGGTTGCTAGACAGCTTGGAAGATCTCTACGCCCCCTCGTTCTATCTAAGACATCACAGGGAGTTCCTGCAGCATCCTACCACAAAAATGTGAGTATTTTGTAGAATCCATTGTGACTTTGTTGCTTGTGTTTCAGCTCGCGAAATATCAACAACTCGACTTGGCTTAGTCATCGACATCGTCATCGTCAGGCAGACCACATTATACGAGTGCCAGTTTTCAGTGCTTTAATATCCGGTCATTAAGAGTGAATGTTATTTATTTATGAATAATGTCAATGAATTTGTTTTTATTTAATCAGTGCCAGTGACATCCGATTTTCTAGATGTTTGTGTGTTTAATTGTCATGTCTTGAATCTAGTTATTTAAGTGGATGAATTATGATGCATGTTATTGTTAATTGTTATTTATATGTCTTTAATTATATGAAAATGATGAATATGATGAATGATAATCATGGTAATGAAATAAATAACGCTGGCTATTTTTTACGTGGCAGTAAAGCTACGTAATTTGGCTATTTTTACATGATTCCGTCTTGTTCCGATTGCGCATGCACATCTCTAATGGCTGCTGTTATCCGATCCGGGAACGATCAGATTTCCCGGCGGTAATCGCTTCCGAGCCGGAAACGATCCGGTTCCGGGAAATACATTTTCTCGGTAGAAAATCTTGGAAGATTTTGCCGACCCATTTCCTCCAGTAATAATTGAAAATGTGTATGTTTGACAGTCCATTAAGTAGTGAAATTTAAATAAAAAATGGGGGAATCAATATTGTTTACTTTATGAGTGGTTATTTTGGAGAAATTCTTGGTTCGTTACTTCGTTTCGCAGTCGAAAATTGAACAGGATGTGCAAAATTGCGGCGCTAATGCAGTTTCGTACCCCTTTTTTTTTCTTTTTTTTTAACGCTTTATTTGTCTTTAAACTCAACTAAATTAGTTTGTATTACTCACTGCACTTTGTCCTTATCCCTCGATGGTCTGTTGTAATATTTTGGTCAACATTTAAGCCTTTCTTTTGGCGACTTTAATCGATGGTTTTGAAAGCGTCGCGGCACCAGCTTCAAGGTCGCAAGAATCGAAATAGCGGGACTTCACGAGCAGCTAGCTATGCCGTTAGCTACCGGTAGTGCTGTAACTGACCTTGATGATCGGATCGTTTGATCGGATCGGCAAAATTTTATCGATCTTCGAAATCGGATCGATGATCGGGATCGGATGATCGGCTAAAAGAAAAAAAAAAAAAAAAAAAAAAAAATATATATATATAATATATCGTTTTTTTTTTTCTTTGGAAAATGATCCCCAAAAAACACATTTTGGGAATATAAATGAATACCAAAGCAACATATATCCATATTAATAAGCCCAAGGTAATCTTGTATGGGTATGCTTTCATTTAAAACTGATTACCTCTCCTTTTACAAAATTTTTCGCGCCGATTTTGAGCTTAGTCCCATGTGATTAATTTGGCGTAACCTTTCAGAAACACATGGGACTAAGCTCAAAATCGGCGCGAATAATTTTGTAAAAGGAGAGATAATCAGTTTTAAATGAAAGCATACCCATACAAGATTACCTTGGGCTTATTCATATGGATATATGTTGCTTTGGTATTCATTTATATTCCCAAAATATGTTTTTTGGGATCATTTTCGAAAGAAAAAAAAACAGATTTTTTTTTTTTTTTTTTTTTTTTTTTTTTTTTTTTTTTTTTTTGCCGATCCGATCTTCCAATTTTTTCTGCATGATCGGAAATCGGCAAAAACGGTCCGATCATGTATGATCGGATCGTGATCGGCATGCCGATCCGATGATCGGTTACAGCACTAGCTACCGGTGACTTGAACGTGGAGAGAGTACCGTACTCCTGTCGTACGTGCCCGCGCGCGCCTACCGGTTACATCCATAGCTGAAGCGATGTATGTCACATGTTCAGTGCATTCTCGGCAAATCTAATTTCAAAGTCATCCCTGTCCTTTTGCTGGCCAGGTTCTCCCCCCCCGACCAGGTTCTCTGGCCTCTACGGTACTTTGATAATAATTACCGACTCTGTTGTTTTGAAGACCGCAAAATGTAGAACAAAAATTATTATTTCCCGTCCGTTTTCCTTACCGATGCGTCCTAAAACATAGCGTTCAACTGTTGAACGGTACAGTGTACGAATGGGCGGTATGCTCATCTCCAGCGTATTTAGCGTATATTGCGTGTAAATGGTCCAACTGATTGGACCATTTACTTTACTAGATGTGCCCTAACTCAGGGCTCGACACTCGCACTGGCCAGTGAAATTGCATTTCGGGCCATCAACAAATTATAAAAGTCATATTTTGGTGGCCCGACCGGGCAAGCAGATTTTCAACCCTACATTGACAAATTTAGAAAAATCTTGTTTACTTCCATTTTATGCTTCATCTACAATCACAGGTTTGATCAGGAAAGAGTGATATTTTTAATAGTAAAAAGTTTACTCATGAAATACAATTGTTCGGGCCAGTACATTTTTCTTTTGGGCCACCAGAAAAGGGGAAGAAATTATTTCACTGGCCCCGACCGGGCCACAGACAAATAAGGTGAGTGTGGAGCCCTGCCTAACCCACACATAGCTACATTACAATAGTGTTGTGCGGAGATTTACCTCTTCTGCCTGCTGCACTATCCAACACAAACAAATTTTTTTTCGCACTTAGAGTTAGAGGGTTAATAATTTTCTGGCTTTATGTTATTTTTGTCATTTTGTGACAGATGATAGATCACTTTGAGAACTTGGAACGTGGGTGTGATTTCTGAAGCACTGGGTCAAGTGGAGTTTTGCACTACATGTATAATCATCATTGTACTTGGATAGTTGGATTATACATTTTCTGCCTGTATAAGTTTTTTTTTGTGACAGGTGATAGAGTACTATGAGAACCCATAGAACATCGATGCAATATTTAAAGAGATAGGTCAAGTGGATTTTTGCACTTTAATCAGCACTCATGAATTGGATAATATAATTTAATATACATTTTCTGCCCATATAATATTTTTGTGACAGGTGATAGACCACTATGAGAACCCGAGGAACGTGGGTGCGATGGACAAGAACGACAAGAACGTCGGAACGGGATTGGTGGGAGCCCCAGCTTGTGGAGACGTCATGAAACTTCAGGTACAGTCCGAAGTCTTAAAGGGTACCACCACCCACAAATAATATTCTTATAAATGAAAGGTAACATCTTTAGTAGTCCATTCCATCAACAAGTTCAGAAAAATATGTTTCCAGAAAAAGAATATAATTGGAAAACGCATCACCAGACTACAACATGTGTATATGGGTCTGCATGTACATAGACTACCTTTGTGCAGAGCTAACGAATCGTCTGGGATTCTATTGTCTCCAAACGTACGCGTGAATATAATTGACGCACTCGCAAACGTTTGGCGAGTACGGAACCAGGAAATAATAGTGGTTCCGTAAGTGGTGGTAATGAATTGCATTGTTTATGAATTACACAACCCTTTGCAAAATATTGGGTATCTATTTGATATCACAAAAGGGTACCAAAACTTATAATTATGTGTTGTTCTTTGCCTGGTGGTCCCCTTTAAGTTACCAATATGTTACAATGGAAACTCCCAGGGGGGGGCACTCAAATTTTTTTTTGATGGGGGTGTGCCGCACGGAACTCTGAAATGGGGGTCTGAAGAGCTGACTACAAGCACAAAATATAGGGTCTTTGGAGCTACAAAAACCTTGAAATGGGAGTTAAAGGGTCTAAGGAGCAGACTAAAACTACAAAATACATAGACTTGGAGCTACCAAAGACCTACGGAAACCCTCAAAAAGGCTCAAATGGTGGTCCAAGGAGCCGAACTGGAAGAAGAATAACGGCACTTGCCGCTACTCAAACATAGCCAAGTCTTTCCGGGGGTCTATGGAGCCGAACTAGAAGAAGAATAATGGACTTGGCGCTACTCAACTACCTAGCCAAGTCATTCCGGGGGTCTATGGAGCGGCAATTTTTGAAAATCGGGTATCTTTAGAGCTGCGATCGGGTGTGAAAAAGGGGTTCTTTTAAGTAAGCCTGGGTCGGAACGGTCGGAATACCGGAATCCGTCCGGTGTGTGCGTGTTCCGGTTTTGTTTTCTCCATTCCGGTATTCCGATGAAAATCGCGGAAAACCTCTTTTTCCTCAAATATTCATATTTTGTAGTAGAAAACTATCAGAAGAAAACAAATGACAAAAAAGTACAAGAAAGACGATGTCGAATGCAACTTACAACGACAAGAAATCCGCTGCGTTTATTATGAAAGCCGATCTAGCGAGTACTACGATCGACTAGGCTAGCTACCCCGGCGCGCCCCGCACATTCATGCAGCTGCTATCAGTCAGAGCTCGCCGTACTATATGTCATCGCAAACGTTTCTCAAACGTTGACATCCAGTTCGCCCTCTATCGGTACTAATGCGAGATCAATCCACCGGGAATTGGGGAATCCCCAGCGGATGGATCTCGCATAAGAAAATAGATTCGAAAACCTGCACGCAAAGTATACAAGTGTTAGTGTTGACTTATTCGTGTCGTTGTACTAGCCAGTTCATGCAGTTTCGAGCAGGTTAGAAAATGTTCGAGATATAATCAGCGCATTTTTTTTGTTGCTGTTTTTGCAGGTAATTGTTCTCGTATTTATTTTAAAAGCCATATAAGTAAAATAAGAGACATTTTCGTTCCTTTTCGGCACTTTTTAAGAGTGCAACTTGCAAGGTCAAGGCAGGCAGTTGAGTTGGCCTGTCTCGCAGCGCGGGGCCTGCCTGCGCTGCCGAAACTATGGCAGACCTTCTAGTGCGTGTTAGTTCATTCATTGGCAGGTTTTTTTTATCGGAATACCGGATTCCGACCGGCACAACACCGGCGGATTCCGGAACAAAAAAATTCCGACATGACTCAGGCTTACTTTTAAGCGGCACATACCCGTCTAACATTATACATGAGTTTTATGCAACTAAATAAAACTCAATTGTTCTTTTATTGTAACTTAAAAGAAAACAACAAACCCTACACTACAGCATGGAATGTAAAATGATATGGTTTTGTTTTTGTGCTGTAATCTTTTCCCTCAGATCAAAGTTGATGATGAAGGAAAGATCATTGACGCAAAGTTCAAGACGTTTGGATGCGGATCTGCCATAGCGTCCAGCTCTCTGGCTACAGAGTGGATCAAAGGAAGATCAGTAAGTGGAATATATGTGACCGGCTATAGCCAAACCCGGCACTTGTCGGTAAAAATCAAAATGTAGATTTTCATACTATTATAAAGGCCTCATCACAAGCTTTCATTTGATCCGTTTTCTAACAAAGTGGTCCACAATTGGCGAAGATATATACAATTGTTTCAATTTTACAATCATAAGTCTTTTACAAACATTCTGTGAACTTAAAATGCCCATTTCTTCAAAACATGAATTACCGACAAGTGCAGAGTTTTGCTATAGCCGGTCACATACATGTATATCTAGCTGGAATTCGCAAAGAGGGTTTGTAACAATGGATTACATTATAAACCTCCTGTATGAAATCCAGTTATTTCAGTCTATGGGTGTTATAGTGGCATACCCAGGCTCTATTATAATTTTTTACATTTGTGTTTGTTTGTTTGTTTGTTTTTTGTTGTTCTGGTTTTTTTTTTTTTTTTTTGGGGGGGGGGGGGGGGGGCAGCGCCAGGGAAAATAACATTCTGCTTTCTGGGGCTCATTCATGTCTTCAGGTAGGAAAAGGAGCAATCAAACTGTTTTATGCCTTGAAAGTTACTCTATGCAAATATACAGGGGCTCCCCTCTACTTTTTTTTATTTAATCAAGGTTGATTTCTATGCTGCAATTTAGCTTCAATTTCGATTTCAATTTGTTAATTTAACCATAATATGAATATACATATAAACGAGTATACAACATAAATAACATAATATGGTAGGTTTACCCTTAGAAGCATACACAATACACACGCACAAGGCTTCACGGCTGTTTAATTCATTTCAAAACCAGTAATGTACTAAAAATAATTAATTTCCTATCTTTCCCTGCTTCTAGATCAACGAGGCGAAGGACATCAAGAACACAGACATCGCCAAGGAGCTCTCCCTTCCCCCTGTCAAGCTGCACTGCTCTAGTAGGTCACATCTTTGTTTAATACATCTTTAATTTAGTTTTAAATTTATATTTATATTTGCTTTTGAGATGTGGGGCTACAGAAGGCTGTTACAGGTGTCTTGGCAAGGTAAGAAGACAAATGTGTGGATTCTGAACAAGATTGGTACCGAAGGGGAATTATAGAACAGAAACTTAAGTACTTTGGGCACATCGTTAGGCGAACGGCGAAAGGAGTTGAGAAACAAATACTGCAAGGTGCAATTGAAGGAAAACGTGGCAGAGGTCGTCCACCGACCTGTTAGACTGATGATATCAAGAAAGTGTCCCGGGAAGGAATGAAGGGTGCAACACACTTGGCAGAAGAAAGAGTTGCATGGCGTGCTCTCGTGAAGACCACAGCAGCGCTTTGCAGCGCCACCTGAGCTTGATGATGATGAAAACCTCTCTTAGTGACCACTTGTGTATAAAGCTACTGAAAATGAATCGCTTGCCAATGACCAATGGTGATATGTAGCTAAAACTAGAATATGTATAGTGGGCACCTAAGGGAAACGAGAAAAGTGACCACTGGGCGACCTCTATTGACAGGTTCCATAACATTGTTTTGCTCCGCAGGGGATCCCTTTTCTACTATAGGCATTAGGCAAGTTGGTTGCTATAGACAGGTTGCAGCTAAGACAGGTTTGACTGTACAGTTAAACCTGTCTTAACTTCCACCTGTTTATGAATGTGAACCAATCAGATTTGCGCATTTAGAACATGTGATCTGACTTATAATTAATTGTAATTTACAATCGATTGTATCCCTTTCTGCAACGGGGCACCTTAGCTCTTTATAACAAGGTTCCCCTGTATATTATTATATGCAAGTTTGACTGTTTTTCTTGTTGACGTATTTTGTTTCAAGACTTCAAGGAAGGTAATTTTTATTTCTCAACCCGTTTCCTTTCTAGTGCTTGCAGAGGACGCTATCAAGGCAGCCCTACAGGATTACAGGGTGAAGCAGGATACAAAGGAATAGCACAGAAATAAGCATGTGGGACTGTGCTGGCACTCATCTTTAATGCTCCCAACAGCCAGCACGAAATTAAGTATATGGGACTATTGACGTTAATCAAACTCTATTATTTGGAACATTAAACATCAGTACAAAATATTGTATGTATGGGACTGTTGTTGTTTGCAGAGTTGTTACATGTGTATGCGTGTATACATGCACATCTACTCTATGCCACTGTGGATCTTGGGTGAGAATTCGTTATCATCAAGTGGTAATTTTTTTTTATCCAGCAAGATGACTTGGGTGAAGTCTATGGAAACGTCATCTCATTTCTACTTCCATGGTTGATTATTTTCTTCATTATATTTGCAAATCCTACCAGAGATTCGTCATCATGAACAGGAGGTTGTTCAGCAAAAATTTAAAGTTGGACCTAACACTAATGGAAAGCCATTTTTAGCCTTAGAATAAAACATATTCAAAAGCAAAAATATATATATTTGAAACTTTCAACCAAAATTTATATGAATAATTTCAAGGCTCCTTGATAATTACAAAAATAATATAGCTAATTTTTATGCAAATTACTGCCTTTTCAAAAGAACCGTTTCAACAGTTTTACGAAGAAACTAACAGCTTTCCATAACTGTAAGGTCCAACTTTAGAGTTAAGTTCAATTTAGAATCTTTGTGAAACACCCCCCAGGTAATTTTCCTAGCAACCCTAATACAAAACTGTTAAATGTCAAATGAGTGGTTACATGGTAACCTCCAATGACCGAGATACCATTGGCAGGGCTCGATACTAGCACTTGCCCTATTGCCCCGGGCAAGTAAGAATTGATGTCGGGCAAGTAAAATTTTCTAAATGACCTTATTTGGTTGCCCGATCGGGCCACTAAATTATTGGTCAAACTACAAGAGAAGAATAACATTCCTTGTAAATCTCATCTACCAATTTAGTGGGCAAGTAAATTCTCTTATTTGGGCATGTCAAATTTGAAAAGTTATAATTTGACTTGCCCAAATGTTCAGATAGAGAAAACAATCAGTGTGGAGGCTTACCATTGGGAAACACTCATTAACCATCCAGTATTTTTGTAAGGGGAGGTATAATAATATAATTTTGACTTCTTTATTAAGTGAAAATTTTGTTTTATATTTGAGTTGAGCATTTATCTTCAGCTTCACTATAAAGGAAGACTAGATGAACCCCAACTGTCATGGGTTATGTTTTCCTGTTTGAGTTCAAAGTTTTTTTTGGATGTGAAATAATGATTATGTTTATGGTTTTATTATAATTTTGTTATTAATTTGACCGAGTATTACAAAACTCATACTTCTACAAACACACATGTATGCTCACACTTATAAATAATATACATGCGTGTATCATATTTCATCATATATACAAAACTAAGATATTGGATGTTTAATATGTAAATTGTTATGTCAGTCAATCATCTCTGAATTTGCAGGTTTTTATTTTATATCCTGCTTTTATATTTTAAATAAAAAATGGCTATGCGTTATTTTCGTACAAAGAACATTTCTATTTTCTTCTTTACTAAGTAATAGATATGTACAGTCAATTTTACATAAGTGATTAAGTCAATTACATTGCGACTTCAAAGGAAAACACTTTGATTTATAATTAAGGCAAATTTAAATCAGTGTAGGTTAAACAAAAGAAAACCTACAAAGAGAACTAGAAAAGAACTCCAAATAAGGCAATACGATATTCAACCTTTGTTTACAAGGTCGACTTTTGCAAGGTTGATTGTACATAGACATGTTTTAATATGCTGTCGATTGTTTGACATTAATTAGTGCAATCATTGGAATTATGTATAGTACATCCAAATTTGATTCAGTCATTAATATGTAATGTGTTTACTGCAAAACTGAATCCAGATTATAGTGGTCTCTGGATAATCAGTTCAAATTAGCAGGTGCTGTCATATTTCTTAAATGGAAAAACACCCCGAAATAATATTCAAATAAATGAAAGGCATCAATTTTAGTAGTCCATTCCAGTTGGTAGTTCAGAAAAATAGGTTTCCAGACAAATTATATAATTGGAAAATGCATCACCATACATTGTATATACCAAAGGATGTGTTCATGGGTCTGCAGACAAAGACTATCTATTGTCTATAGGAGGTATGCATCTTCAGTGATTCTATTGTCTCCGATTTACGCTTGAATAGTATCAGTTCCGTAAGTGTTGGTAATTAGTTGTATTGTTTATGAACTACACAAACCTTTGCAAAGTGTTTGGGCATATATTTGATATCAAACGACGGTACCAAAACACACAAGTCTGTGTTGTTATTTGGTTGGTGGTCCCCTTTAAGTAAATATTAGCCATTTAATTGAATCATGTACGTACTGATAAATAAGTGTTTTGCAAATCCTACCCAATTAAGCCATCCAGACGATTTGGTTTTAGTACAACATATTCTTTTTAGGACCCAGTCATAGTCATAACGAGGTCGTCGGGACTGCCGAATTTACCTCGTTATAAGCGGTACCTCATTATAAGCGAGCTCGTTATACTTATAACGGGGTTATCCTGTATATTCTTGATTAGCCCTGAACAGATTAAACTTATTAATTGGTACCAGCATGCTTGAAAACTAGCCTTGGAAAATAAATTGATACTGCATAATTGAGAGATAAAACTCCATGGTAGTCATGCAAGTGTGAAATGCTTGTACATAGTTAAAATGCAATTCCATTGGAGTTGATAATTATATTTAATGTCTCATGCGCACAAAAAAAAATTATACATGAGTTTTTATTTGTTTAAGGATAAATGTATTTTATTTGATGACTCTTCTACATGTATGTATGTTCACTTGTTTAGGGAATTTTATTATATGTGATGAATGTATGCTTCCTTACCATTTCTCTCTTCTATAATTATTAACTTAAGCAATGTACCCAAGTACATGTTAATATGTGACCTTACACCACAAAACAACCGTAATGTCATGGTGGTAGTTTCTGTTAAAAATTAAAATATGAAATTCAGGATTTTTATATTTCCTGAATGAGGGTACTAAATTAATCTACCTTCTCTGAAATAATCAAATAAAAATGATCAGATTACAGCGCTTGAATGGATGCCTTTGAAGCGGTCCGTTTTCTCCATTGTTTTTAAACTGCTACAGGCCATGATCCAAATGTTTGGCTCACATTTTGAGAGGGTTTGCGAATACAAAAAATTACAATGTATATACCATTTTAAAGGTAATGAATGCCTTTTACTTGATTGTCATGTGAAAATCAGCACAATCATTTTTCCTGACTTATTGGTGGTTTAGTGGTGTAAGGTCGTATATTATATTATTATGTTATTAGGTTGAAAGAGTGAATTATTTTTGTAGTTTTTTGTTGTATGATGTCTTATTTGAAGCATGCTTTTTATCTGCATCATGTAAATAAAGAAGGTCAATATTTAAAAATGCATCTCGCCGTCTCCATTACTTCATTGGGTGCAGTATGAAAGAGTGCAATACAAAAACTAAGTGGACTTAAAAAACAAAAACTGTAGACTCATTTTCTGGGATCTAGTAACATTGTCCAAATCCTCAAAATCCAATTGGAATACCGTGTTGTATTTGCATTGGACAGGTCTTTTCGTTAAGATATTTACGATTGAAGTGTTCAGACCACTGGATATTCGTATCCATGTACAAAGTCAGTGCAATAAGTTAATGAATATCACTTTGCATATTTTCTCGATGTTCACAATATCCAGTGGACATAATCAGATAGCAACATATACATTGTATCAACCATTCATCACTTTGTGACATTGAAATGTATTACATACAACCACATTGAATCAAGGTTGCAAAAACAATATATTCAAAACAAAATTTTCACAGAGACAAGAAAATGTACTCTTTACATCAGTGTTAGCTTTATTTACAAAGAGTTCACATGTAATAACAAACAACGATCAAACTAATAATAAATCTCACATGTATGCTTTTATAATTCTAAAGGTTGTTTCAGTACACACATACTTACATTATTGGGGGGGGGGGGGCACACATTGTATTTTTATGTGTGTATACATAGGCATTTATACTCAAATCTATAGATAACTGATAAATGAAATTATTACAATTTCAAGTTACGATTAATTATAAGTAAGATCATGTGACTAAATTTGCAAATCTCATTGGTTGAAATGCGCAAATTTTCTGACTTGCAAGCAATCAATCGTATCTCATTCTGCAACGGGGCCCAGAACTGATGAGTTACAATTTTACATTCTTGACATACATTGCATGATTGCAAGTGTTGAGCTGTAAATTGTGTGAATGGTGGATGTGCATCTGTGATTGCGTCAAGTGGGTGTCTGTGTGTGTGGGTGGGTGGCTGCGTTAGAAGTATATTTTGAGTGTGTTGTGTGTGTATGTGTGTGTGTTTTGGTGGCTGTTAGTATGTGTATGAATAGGATACAGTGGAACCTCTTTGTTACAAGCTCTGTTATAACGAGGTAAACTCACGGGTTCAGGTTCTTCATATTTTATTGGTTTTAAGCCCCGATTAGAACAAGATATCTGGTATAACGAGGAACACAAATGTACCCAAGGTGCTTGCTTGTTAAAATTAGGTTTCACTGTGTGTATTTTCAAACAAACAAAAATGCAGCTTATAACTTATCATTCATCTCCAAGACAGAAAATGGTATCCGCATGTAAATGCCGTCTAATTTTTCGAGGAATGTGTATTTTCTACACATTGTCAGATTTTAAGTCTGCAAAAGAGGCACATATTACACAAGTACTTAAAAGGGAATTATTAATAACTTTGTCTAAATCAACATATATCAGACATTAGCATTTGGAAACTTAGACAGTTCTTGTGTGTGCCTCTCATTTCTCTAACTAATAGATGAACATTTTCTGTATACAGTTCTCTTTTGAAATTTTAATATTTATGATTGAATTTGAAAATAATTTTTGGGGGTATTTTCAACTGTGTACAAATGTATGACGATAGGCCCGTGACCCAGCAAATGCTCATTTCTCAGCTGTACGACTCAATCCACATTCAAAACTGGGCTTTCATACATCACTCGGTGCAAATAGCAGATAGATACATACAGGTTACCCATCATAGATCAGTCTTGCAAAAGGGCAAGATGATTTCCCCTATTATTGTCAATAAGCAAATCTTTCCACCGAAGACATAGAGATTCTCGCTACTTTTGTCAGTGAGAATTACGACGACATATTTGCACTAAGCAGGGAAAACAATTTAATATATAAGGGACTAATTTTTAATAATGATAATAATAATGGTGCTTATATAGCGCATTTACATTACTTACGCTTGCCTGCACGAAAATAACACTCCAATAATTGATTTAAATTGAACTCCATAGTAGGCATGTTAAGGGCAAAAAATATGGGTAGTCTATTATGAAATGCAACAAGTTAGTTTCCATGACACCGAGATGGCTAACAAATTTCAAGCATCCAGAAGGAGACTCGCACAATTGCTTGAGGTAATTGCAGCCCACGACGATAAGAGAGATATTCACCCCGGTGAAAGGGAACTTCCAGACACCGAGGGCGAAAGGCATTATTCAGAGGACGGAAGCACCAGGAGGGGGTTCCATGAAAGAAAATCTCCTGTCAGCGTGGACAGACATTGGCAGCAGGGAGTCGTATCTAATTGGCAAGGGTGAGAGTGCAAAGGGCAAAGGAGTGCAGTTCATGAGACAACTCGAGAGACGCCCAGCAAGGCCACAGGCTCTCCTACTATAGAAACATAAATGCTACTGGCCACCGTCTGGAATAAATGCATGGAAAACGATTTAGAAGAGGGATTTTCAAGACACAGTGCTTTGGGACAAGCAAGAGGTCCGTCTTATTGACGAGGGTTAGTGCAAAGGGAAAAGGAGTGCAGTACACAAGATGACTCAAAAGATGCCAATCATGGCCATGGGCTAAAATTGGTCTCTGTTGTTTCGTTCCGGAGGAAGTGTTCATACATTTCCGCAAATAGATGGAGTGGATGGAAAGAAAGTCATTTTATGACCAGCTTACATCTACATCACTTCAAAACCGATATATCTTCATAAATCTTCATAATGGAGCTTTGTTTTACAGGCAAAAAGTTGGGATAATTCAGTGTATTTATTTTATAAACTGAATCTTAAGGTCTCATGGTTCCACGACAAAACTCGGCGTCAGTATCAAGTGGGCGCCTTAAGACCGTGTGCAATATTTTGGCAACGGCAGTGCTGCATGGTAGGCAAAGGCTAACGATTTTAAACCCAGTTATCGGCCAGATGCTAATTGGTCAACCAGTAGACTTGGCCATTTCTGTCCAGATGCTCCTGTAAGGGAGACGATCCAGGAGGTATTTCTTCTATTTAGGAAAATGTCATTGTCATTTCTCCCTTAGCAAGTTGAGCAGATATAGGTCTACAACTAGAACAGGTCTACGACTAGAACAAGGCTAAACTGAGCACCAAGGAGCTTAAGATCAAACTGGCTAGAAGGAAAAGAATGGTGAATGGGTTGGGATATTTTCAGTTCTTTCCAACGGTGTAAGAATGTTGCGGAAGCATTCGGCAAGGCCTCAAAAATGTGGGATATAAGAAGGCATACAAAAGGCTTACTGCTAAAACCTGGTAGCTAGCTAGAGGGACTAGTACAAGTGCAAATATGGCCATCTTCCAACTCAGCAATATGATATTAAGATACCTCAGAGGAGCAGGCCTCAAAAGCAAAGAACACGGCCCAACACACCAAACACCAAGAGGACCAGGACTAAGAAGCCTCTGGAACCTTGGGTACATGCAACAAGAGAAAACGGAACCATGCCTCAGCTTCACACATTGATTTTGAATATATTGTTTTGTTTGGTTTTAGTAATGCTCCTCAAGCCTACCTCATGACACCAATTTCAATCCTCATGGCAGAGGGGAAGTGCACTTCAATTGGGCGCAGATCAGGGGGAGGAATATCATCGAGAGGACCTTCGGTATGATAAAGAGGAGATTTCCCATGCCTCAATGAGCTTCGTCTCAAGCTGGAGACAACTTTCACTGTAATAGTTGCAGTTGGAGTTCAGTGGAATCTCTACTATACTCCGTAAAGGTTAACGTACCAGAGCCTGAAGGATAAGAGGGGTAAACACCCAGGTTTGGTGTGTTTTCAGGTATGCTTGTCAAGTCTACCTTATGACGCCAGTAATGATGATTGTCGTTTGCAAAATAACTCTTAGTGTGCTTTACCACAACTACCATCTCAATTGTTATATTATTTTCATTTATCTATAAACAAAAATAAATCTGATTCTTGTTCCAACATTAAAGAGATACATCCAGAGCGAAGAAGAAGGTAGAGAGCTGTTTGACGAAGGGATACAGAACTATTCCTTGCCATGGGTGTGGTCTCCTTGCCGCAGTACCACATGTACTGGAGTGTTTCCAGAGTACTTCCCCATCCTTTCTTCTCGGTCATCATGCAAGTGCTGATCAAGGTTCAGGAGGACGAGGCGAACATACTATTGATTGCACCATCCATTTGGCAGATAAGAAAGGCAGTCCCTCACGACAAACTCACAAAAGTTCGGCACTTGTTAGATCTTCCGATTCCAAGATTCCGGACGAGAGCATGATCGCATTCAAAGGACGCTTAGGATTTGTTAAATACATGCCTAGGAAGCCACAAAGTGGGGGATAAAGGTGCTTGCCTTATGTGAATCGTCGCCGGGCTACACGGTAAATTTTTTTTTCTAAGCCGAGACCAAGTACTTTCAAAATTTTTCGAGACCGAGATACAAGAGCAGATTTAGCCATTTACATGCACTGTTATAGTCACTGTCTAAATCTCGTGATAGCCCATTCGTGCAAGCTTCAGCCTGTTCATGATGGACAAACTAAAAGCTGTTTGTTTGGTTTTTTCGTACAGCCCAAAGCGCAATGGCTTGCTGGAAGCCATTGTCTCCAAGTCGGTGCCGGATAAAACAAGACGCAAGCCACTATTAGACTTATGCCAAACACGATCGGCCGAGAGAGATGAAGCGTATAAGCATTTCTTCCAATCATAACAATTCATTGTTATTGCTCTGGAGAGCATTGCATTGGGGTTACCGACAGATGAGTACGGAGACGATTACGTAGATATCAGCTGGAATAGTAGCTCAAAGGCGGATACCAACTCCTTGCTGCATGGAATTACATCCGCTGAATTCATCGTGGCATTTACTACAGCTTATAAACTCCTATCCCACCTACATGGCATAACAGTAAAATTACAAAGTACCAGCATTGACATCTTAGATGCGTACACACGGGTCAACAAAACAATAGAACTCTATACAAACACGAGAAGTAAAAGTAACGAAGAGTTCCGCAAAATCTTTGAAGATGCAACAAAGATAGCACAGAGTGCCAATGTGCTCACAATCACAAAGCCTCAAGCTTGCGTTACCCAGAGTCGTAGACCAAATGCGGAAGCCTCTACACCAGAGGAATGGTACCTCCGGAACCTAGCAATCCCGTTTCTGGATCATATCATCAACGATCTAAATACGCAGTTTATGGGACTCTCAAAGACAGCTTCAAAACTTCTGGGTCTCGTACAAAAAGTCGCGCGTAAAAGGTCTGTGGACATAACTGAAGCTGTGAATTTGTATGAAAATGACTTGAAGTCCCCAGAGTTGATTGATCAGGAGCTTACCGGATGGCGATTTGAGTGTGCTCAGGCTTTGAAGGAATGCGACGAAGATCAGTTCCCTAACATATATAGACTATTACAAATTGCTTGTACACTGCCAGTAACATCATGCGAATGCGAAAGAAATGCCAGTCCCCTACGCAGGCTGAACACCTGGATGCGAGCAAGCATGGGGGAAGAGAGGCTTACTTCCTTGGCTCTCATGCACATCCACTATTCTGCCCAGGTAGTGGATGTAGTGGATGTGTTTGCAAACAAGTTCCCACAGAGGTTGAGGTTGGAAAGTGTTCTGCAAACATAATGTTAGATAGGTGTTAGGCCAATGCCATCAATATAATGCTTGCGAACTGACAGACTCATGACTTCATGTGGTTGGGACTACGTGCACATGTGACACTTTTTTGATTGAGTTCTTTCTTTAAATGTTTTAATGCAATCAACACTTTGAGAGCTTCATCATCAGTGGGCCTACTGGCAGATGAAAAAGGAAAAGCAAAGATTAAAAAGTCAAAAGCAGAAAGACAAAAGGAATACAGAATGAGACTAAAAGAAGATCCAGAGAAGTACAAGAACCAGCTGGAGACGAGTCGGATGAGGAGTAAGCTGTGGCGGCTTGAAAGGTCAGAAGCAGAAAAAGGGAAAGATCGTCAGCTTGGAAGGGAACGAGCCCGCAGATTCAGGGAAAGGACATCTGGATCTGGAAAGTCATCTGGAACTGCAGCGAAGAGGACACGGAGAGGGAAATCTGCTCAGGCTGATAAGTGGAGAGAACAAAAGAGGAAACAGAGGGCTGGAATGACTGTGCATAAAAGACGGCGAGTTAATGAGAAGAGGAGGGAACTATATGCCAACAAAAAAGCAGAGAACAAAGTAGCAGCAGACCAGACTAAGCCCTCGGCGTTCAACTCGGACAGCGCCAAACGCAAAGCCGTCTCAAGATCATGGAGGATTCTTCTTTCCTCACCAAACAAGTTTGCCAAGGTTCTTTCAAGTATTGTTGGGAAGGCCACACCAAAGAGAAAAAATGCACTCAAAAAGAAATGCATCCTAAGCCAAGGATCAAAAAAGAAGTTGTCCTTCTACAGGAAAACCTTGATCAAACATGTCCTACAACAAATCAGAAAGAAGAGATCAACAAAGGCTTTGGAGCTACGTAAGCAACTGCACCACTTGTCAGTCGTCAAAAACAAGCTAAAGAAGAAAACTGCTCACAAACATCTAGGTTTAAGCTGGAATTTTCTTTCCAAATATGCCACAAGTCACTTGCGGAAAAGAAGAAAAGATGCTGTTAGTGCAGACACCATCAAAGTTGTCAAGGAATTCTTCACAAGGATAAATGTATCTAGAGAGCTGCCATGCCAAGCGACTAAACATGCAGCAAAGCGAGTGATGGAATGCTCCTTGAAGACTGCATACAAGCTGTTCACCCAAGAAAATCCCACAATTCAGATGTCCTTCAGCACGTTCTACAAATTGCGCCCCAAAAACAAACGTACAATGTCGAAAACAAAGTTGCTACAATGTTTGAGGAGCAAGTGCCTACAAGTAGGGCAAGCGAACATTGGCAACAAGTACGAGGTTGTGAATGCCACACTCTGTCCATCAAGTGGATTTCCGGACAGGAAATGTCTAGATCGACAGTGCAAGGACTGCGGTCTGGAGACCTTCACGAAGGGATTGCTTCCCCTTCTTCAGACACACGGAACAGAAGAAGTAAAATGGAGGGAGTGGACCTCCCAAGTCCCAAGAAGAGGCAGGACGGATGGCTCTCTTGGACAGAAGCGGGACTGTGATAGAGCTGGTCACTGCCCTATCGGGAAGGCTGGAAACCTTCGCCAAGCATCTTCTAAATGCACGCTGGCAGGCACAGCAGTTCTCCAGCCTGAA
Source organism: Echinarachnius parma (assembly GCA_037951105.1). Classification (NCBI taxonomy): domain Eukaryota; kingdom Metazoa; phylum Echinodermata; class Echinoidea; order Clypeasteroida; family Echinarachniidae; genus Echinarachnius; species Echinarachnius parma. The sequence goes on along the minus strand of JBAMJV010010674.1, from coordinate 19,056 downwards.
GCAGCATGTGCCGAAGAACTGGACGGTCCTCTGCATGGATTTTGGAGAAAATTACAATTGCCACTACCAGGATGAGGCACAGAGTGCACATTGGCACTATAATCAGGCCACAATCCACTCGGTCATGGCCTACTACAATTGCAAGGTGGAAGGGTGCAACCAGACATGCCGAGAATCCATTAGACCACACCGCACTTCAAATAATTCAGGAGCAGAAGGACAATATCACGCAAGTCATTGAAAATTTAGAAGAAGATGAACAGTTAAATTGTGAATTGGTGTGCAAATGGGGCTTTGACGGCTCATCAGGCCACAGTGAATACAAACAGAAGTCTTCTGTAGGTACGTGCTTTTCTCTTTTCCACCAACAGTGTTAAATTTGAAAATGCTCCAATTGTGTTTCTTAGGTCCAGAAACCCCTTATAACTTCCACTAATCAGTGTAATATGAATCTGTCTTATGTGTTACAGTGAATATTTGCCTTGTCCAATCAGAAAACAGTATTTTGATGACGTCACACGGATTTGAAAATACTCCCATCGAATTCTATGGGTCTGAAAACCCCTTAGGTCCTTCTTACCAGGAACTTCATTAACCTTCTTCAATGAGTAATGAAGTTTGGCACACTTTGAGGCGGTTCTGGCCCACTGTGTGACGCTGGGACAAGTTATGCTGAAGGTATAAAAACAGGGCCTAGAAGGAGGAGTCGGTGGCAGACTACGCGAATGCACTCCTGTCACTCAAATCCAGGATCGAGGAGGGAAAGGCAAGTGCCCCTGGTGTAAAGGAAGACAGTCATAGAACAATTTCACGATGGCCTTAACGACCCAGTGTTGAGGCAGGAAGTGAAAGGCCTGGTAAAGGAGAAACCTGGACAGCGTTTCCTGGAAGTCACGAGACTGGGCTGTGCCTGTGGTCTGTGGAGATGGACGAGGGTGAAAGCAGCACACTCCACCAGCGGAAGAGAGCAGTGGCCAAGAGTACGATCATGACCCAGGACCAGTGGCCCGAGAGCACGATCATGACGCAGGACCAGACCTAGTTCCAATGATCTCTAGATATGCTTGTGTAATCCTTTACGGCTGAATGAGTAAGGGCGATTTGTATGCTCTGCTATATACGTTCTGTTAATATGTATGTTATTCTAGCATATTGACATCGATGAGTTAGAGCCAATGATGCTAATTACCATGGTAAATGTCGCTGGTCCGTAATCGGGCCCCTGCCCCCTGACCTAGTTCCACTGATCTCTAAATATGCCTGTATAAGCCTGTACGGTTGAATGAGTAAGAGGGTATATGTGCGCACTGCTACGTTCTTTTGAGCTGTACACTATTCTAGCATATTGACGTCGATGAGTTAGAGCCAATGATGCTAATTACCATGGTAAATGTTGCTGGTCCGTAATCGGGCCCCTTGACCCAGCAGTCTGCCAAGCAGAGGCCACCTTGGAGATGGGGAAGATGGTGGAACTGGAAGGACCGGCAGCAGCCCTAAAAAAGCCAGATATAAATGTTCAAGGAATGGAAAGCTAGCAATCTGCTGGTGATCCAAAACTATTCCGTACGGGCCAACGCACAACTGTAGATCCTATTCCTAGAGATGTTTACTTCACAGCTTTAATTTGGCTTTCTGACACACCTAAGCCCAAAGGGAGAGTATATATGCATGACTCCTTACTTTCCCTGATGTTTCTCCCTGTATATTCAAGATTATTTAACTCTCACAATTATTAATATATTTCTACAGAGAGATGCGTGAGGATTCCATGTTAAACAAATGCCATATGGCCGAGTAATGAGCAAAAAATCGAATTATTATTTGGCTAACTCATTGCTGTAAGTTTGTACACAGTTGAAATGATCCCCAAGGTATTTTTTTTTTCTTCAAATTACATCATGAATATCTCAATAAGAGAGAGGAAAACAACAAGGCATGAAAGCAAGTAGAGTTCTGTTGATTCAGACAAAGTTATTTGAGTCTATACCTTTAAGGAGTAACTAGATGTTGTCAAGTAAGACTTTAGACTCATGAAGTGGTATACGATCAAATTGCTCAAATTTCCGTCTAGGGCCCCGTTGCAGAAAGAGATACAATCGATTGTAAGTTGCAATTAATCGTAAGTCAGATGATGATCACGTGTTCTAGATGCGCAAAAGTGATTGGCTGAAACGCATAAATTTTCTGACTTACGATCAATTGTAACTTACAATCGATTGTATCTCTTTCTGCAACGGGGCCCTGATGTTTGATAAAGGCAAAATTGGACAATATGGGGAGCACTTTGAGGTAATATAGCCCATTCAAATATCAATTATTCTCAAATGAACTTGTGTACAATGGTTGATCACTTGCCATCTGTTTGCCATCTTACATGAAATATTCATATTAAACAATGAAATATTAAGAAAATAGACATTGATTCTGGACAACTAGTCCCCGAAATTGCCTCCATCAATGCAAGATGTAGTAGATTTCAATGAAAGCAGAATTCAGGGTGCTATTTGAATGCAAGGAAGCTTGACAAGTAGCCTCCCAAAATAAAAATGTCCTTTTTTCCCCTGCAGGTAATTATTACTATGCTGTCGAATAATATGATGGTCCTTCAAACGTGTTTGCAGGATGTCATCTCTTGCGCTGAGCGTAGAATTTGTAGACTGGGGCCGACTCGGTGGTCTCCTCTTTCACTAGTTTCTTGGGCATCTTGTCCTGCAGAAAATGGGAGAAAATGGGAGTAAAAAAAATATAAAATGGAATCAATTAAGATTTGAACATTTTAAATTGTAAATGTTTGTTCTCATTTCATTTTGGTTTTACATAAAATGAACACAAAATTTCCCAGAATTTAAATCTATAAGGACTACAAAATAAGCTTTCATTGACAGATGTCAGTAAAAAACAAAAAAAAACAATAGCAAACATAGTGATGAGAACCAATTATTAACAATTTATATAAGTAATAGTAATAACAATAATAGGTTAAATTTATATAGCGCATACTATTTTTAATAGTGCTTAGGGAAAGTTGATTGCAAATCATAAACATTTGTAGTTGAATTTTGCTATCCAGATTAAACCCCTTAAAACAAGAACAAATATTGTTTACATTAATGATATGTTTGCAAGATTATTATTAAAAGATATCGAGAAATTAAGAAGACAACTCACTCTATGCTGTTTCTTTGCCTCCATTTTCTCAGCGATGATTCGTAGCTGCCTCTCCCGTTCTATCCTCTTGCTCAGCTCATTGTAACGTTTGCTCTTCTCCTTACCTACCTCCTAAGGGAAAAGCAAAACAAAATCCAAGATGAACTCTAAAATATATATAACTGCCTTTCTAAATTTCATCACTGTTTTAAAGGGATGCCTGTAAAGTGTCTAACTCCACGAAAATTACTTGGAGCTTCCTCGTTTCTCTTCTCCCGTGTTGTTTAGCTTATGGTCAGAGAAGAATAAAATAGGGTTATATTTTTTGAAATGCCCCTTTAGTATGACGATATCTATCATTCAGCTCAAGAGCGTTAATGAACGGTCATAAACCTCATAAACGTCATACAGTAATTCGTTGTAAAAGCTGACGCATATTTTCCCTTTTTTAACCAGGAAAGCAGTGTTCTTTTTAAATTAAACTTTCACGCATCATTTGGATATATCTTACAATGATTTTGGTACAGGATTGAAGTCTCAAATGTCATTTTGGGCAATATCTAACACTTTACAGGTGCTCCTTTAATCAGTATAAAGCAAAAGATACACACACATACCCATATGGGTGTGTCAGCTTCACACACGTGTATAAAAACAAGTATTATGGTGTCTAGATGATGATTTGTAAGTGACTCTCCCAAGTCCCACCACCACTTGTCAATGCTTTCACCATTGCAGGGTAAGACAACAAACAAGATCAGGTGGGGTGGTTGAGAAACTTGCTTGAGTTTACCCCTCCCTATTTTATCACATGTTAAATTATTGCTATATGTATGACAGCTTACCAAAACACTCTACCTGAGCCTTCCCCTCCCCCTCCATCGTATGTTAATGTTTTTATCATTGCCGGATCACGGGGGTGTTGTATACAGAGTTGTGATTAATCGTATAGTTGATTGATTGCACGTCAGAAAGCATGTGCATTGAGCCAATCAGATTTGCACATTTAGATGCATTTTCCGACTTGCGATGAATCACAACTCTTTATGCAACACCCTAATCCCCCCCCCCCCCCCCCCCCCACCCACCAGATAACATCATCAGGATGAAGCAATCGAGAGGTATGCTTCATCCAAAGTGTCTTATCCCGCACCCCTCCCACCAAAATGATCCTCGCTTACAACATTCATGATAGCTTACCCTAATCCTCCCCAAACCTTCCCCTTCCCCTCCCCTCAACCACCTGTCAATGCTTTCATCATGGCGGGATCAGACAACATCGCCCGGGTGGGGCGAAAGAGAGGTCTGCTTGATCCCAAGGTTCCTATCCCTCACCCCTCCCACCCAGATGATCCTCATGCACTTACAACATTCATGACATCTTACCTTAATCCTCCCTGAACCTTCCCCTCCCCTTCCACCACCTGTCAATGCTTTCATCGTGGCAGTATCAGACAACATCGCCAGGGTGGGGCGATCCCAGTGGTCTGCCTGATCCCAAGGTTCGTATCCCTCACCCCTCCCACCCAGATGATCCTCATGCACTTACAACATTCATGACAGCTTACCTTAACTTTCCCTGACCCTCCCCCTCCCCCTCCCCCTCCACCGCCTGTCAATGCTTTCATCATGGCGGGATCAGATAGCATCGCCAGGGTGGGGCGGTTGTGTGTTCGGTTCAAAAGGGCGGGATGGGTGTTGAGGTGCTTCGCTGGGTCAAACTCTCTCGCTGTTGATAAAAATAAAAGAATAAAAGTTTGTTGTAAAAACACAGTGGAAAAGTATTGGGCAGCTTTAGCCTAGCAAGAGATTCTGAAAATCGTGTAGAGTCTGAAGGAGACCATGAGTGCTTGTAAAAGTGTTTGATGCCAGCAGACTTTACAAATTGCCCGCTTAATTTGTATAAATTAGCTAAAATGTCAAATACCTCATCACAAACACGTCAAATTGTACTTGCAGCCAGGGAACCCATTATAGCAAATGAAGTGCAGTTAACAGCACAATATTATACTATTATACTACAGACTATCTTTTGTTTTAATTATGGGAGCTCTTTGAGGCAATTCAGGAGCTCGCCTCCAATTCTGCGTAAAGTAATATTCATCAATTTTATTAATTCAAAAATTGTATAATAAGACTATTACTTAGTACTTGAATTCTTCTTACCTTCCTTCTCCGTGTCCACAAAGAATGTGTGTTTGTTCTTTGGTTTCTCATCTGAGTCTTCTAACATGTGCAGACTGGACTTCAGCTTGTTGATTTTCTGTAAAATAAAAACAAAAACATAATATCAACAACGTTCCTTTTAGTGAGGACATGAAGAAAAGAGAACATCTGATCAATACTAAGTACAACAGTTGAATATATGTCTTTACTTTATTTTCTTTCTTCTGAAGTAGGGCTAATTGCTACCAATTAGAGGGAACTATGAACGTTGTTGACATGTGCACAAACTGGTGAATAATTAATGAAATATTTTGTGTGTAATTTGATATGTCCACTGAGTGATGTGTAGAAATTCCATGGTTAATGAATTTCATACTTGTAACCAATTAATGAGCAACTTACTTACTCACTGCACTCACTTTGTACAAAGTAATAATTATCCACTAGATAATTTCAAAGTTGGAAACTTCAATCACAAAATTCTTTGCAAAGAAAGAGAGATTTTGGAAAACAAAACCTGTTCCAGGCATATATTGTTAAAGATGAATTCCAGTTTTGGGAAAGAAGCCGAATACATCTATATTGATCATTATTGTTGAATAAGTATCGAAATAGGGCTTGCGTGTTAAAATCAGAACCTAAGCATCGTTAAATACTGAAATATCGGAAGAAATCCAATATCCGCCTGTGAAATTTATAAATCCTCCGCCAGTTCGGACCTGTCCACGCCGCTAGCGCTGGGGGAGATATCAACAAGCTGCCAAGCCCGTAAAAACGAACACCTCGTGTACTCGCACGTGGTCATTGTACGTAGCGTATGGGCGATTCTGGAGTTGGCGATCTCTATCTGCAGCAGATCAAGTTATAATTTTGCAAATATATCAATTAGTAGGCGGTTTCTTGGCCAAATTTGAATAATCCTATATTAGTACAATTATATTCTTTCACATTATTGGTAATAAGAGCTTCCATTTCATTTTTTTGAGAGGGGGGCGTTTCCAAAACTGGCCTTGACCTCTATAGACAGGTTCTATCATATTGTTTTTCTCCAAGGGGGATCACTTTTAGTGGCCACTATAGGCAGGTTGGCTGCTGAAGACAGGTGACCACTAAGACAGGTTTTACTGTATTGTTAAAGGCAATTCAGACCGGTATATCAGATGCGCGAATCCATATTGCGCACTTTTACGCATGGTACGTAATCCCCCTTTGCTCAGTTATAAGTTGCGATCGCAAACTGTCCCAGTTCACAAACGACCGAGTCGAAAATGCATCGCGTTCGGAATGTTTGTTTACAAAGGAGGTACTCCTTGTCAGAGATTTTTACGAGCGAAAGTATTACGCAACACGCTCAACCGCACTCGTCATCAAAGTGCCGCTATTTTATCAGCGCTGTATTGCCTCGGGGGACAGCTCGAGCGGTTCGACTACCTCAATGTGCAGTTTATCGCTAGGTACATAATAGCTACCAGCTGTGTGCTGCATGCAATTTCATATGAAGGCCCGTGTTCAGATATTCCGAAGCACCGCTCTAAATCGATCCAACACACATCGTGAGTTTACCTCGGGAGATTACGGTGGAGTGCGAGTTGGATTTTGCTGACTACCCATTTTAACCCACGCATATTTGCCTTTAATAAATATATAACAAGGTATGTGAGAACTGCTATTAAGTAAGTGCTAAGTAAGTTTATATTTTTAAATACCTTTGATTCTACAGTCATCTTGTGGTTGACGTATCTCAGATCCTGAGTCTCCATCATCTTCACCTGCTCATCTGTCGTTGAATCTTCCTTCTTCACCTTGGTATGAACACCATCCTGGTGAAGCAATCCAAACATTAGTAACAACAATAATAATAATAATAATGGTGGCTACTTATATAGCACATGTTCCGTCTTTCAACGCTCGTGGTGCATCACTTATTACCCCGGTCATCAGATACATACTGCACTCAATCCAGCACTCAAGGTGCACATTTCCACTCCCTGGGGAATATCCAGCCAGGCAACCTCATAGGTGCAAATTAATAAGGTTTCTATTTTTATTCAGTGCTGTTTTGGGGTGACAAGTTTAACTTGTATAAAATACCATTTTTTGGAAACGAGGCTAGACATCAGCAGTGGCCCGGTGGCCTGAGGCCACCAAAACTTGAAAAAGGACAGATTTGTCTGGCCTGATCGGGCCAGCAAAATTTGTACATGTATACTGTGCTAGCAAACAAGTAAAACATGAGACTGACACAAATTTATTTTGTTTCACTGAAATCATTTGCAGAAACCACGTTTGTTGGTTACTTAAAGATATAATTGTTTTTGCATTCTTTTCTCTTTTTTTCTTTCAGGTCACCAACTTTTGACTTTGGGGGCCCGAAGGGCTACTAGAAAAAAAAATTAATGTGGAGAACTGTTTGGAATTAACCAAAAGATAACAACATCTACATGTAGTTGTAATTATTAATTATCTCTGATAAAAGGCAATTGTTTCTTGGCTTACTATCATCCTGGTGCTGATCATCTTGTAGTAGAACTCATCAGGGTTCCTGTCCAGAGCCTTCTGTCTCAGCACCTTGAGGGCATCCTGCTTCTTGTGGTAGTCCCTGAAACATAACACATGAATATCACATCAGGGAAAAAAATACACGGGGGCGGCGGGCAAATTCGCCCCAAAAAATGTGAGTACTGGGGCGACAAAAAAAAAACTTTTAAATTTCTCCCGATTTGTCTGCATGATCGGAAATCAGCATGATAGGATCATGATCGAATGCCGATCCGATAATCACTTACAGCATTAGAGCGTAGCCCCTGAAATTCGAAAAAAAAGAGCCCCGGAAATTTGTTGCCCCCAAAATTTGGAAAAGTAGCCCCCGAAAACTTCCATAAAATTAGATAGGGAGCCCCCGAAATAAAAATATTAATTTTTTCCCTGTATCACATGAACATCACATGAACTGATGAACATCATTATTCTGTTATCTCTTGGCTTACTATCATCCTGGTGCTGATCATGCATTCGTCCAATCAACCGTTCAAGTACAAAGGCTGCAATCACATCAAGTTACGGTCGCTTTTGTTTGTTCGAAGCTTACCCCAGAATATTGATTTACTGTCTATTGTATTGCAATATAAAAGAAAATCACAACCCAATGAATAAGTATAACCTGTATAAAGCTAATTTACCAGTTTTGCAAATTAGCCCTCTTATAATGGAAGTTTATAGGTTGCACTATTTTCTAAAATGTGTATAGGCTGTAAAACACACTGATTTATAGTGTAACCTGCGCCAGCCGGCAATCTCTTCTTACTTCTGCTGAATAGCAGTATAGCTCAAAATAGGCATGGGCACGCTGGCCACCAAATGGGCCACCAAAATGTCACTATTACTTGCCGGAATGCGCAATCAAAGATAACATACTTTATTGATTCAGGCCACAAGATAAAGGTTCTGGGCTTCTCAAATTAGAAAATCTTGATTTGTACTTGCCGACTGCCGACTGGGCCACAAGAAAAACAAAGTTAACCCATTCCCTTCGAGCTTCTAAAATACCCATAAACTTTGTACATAGCCCACCCGGTTCCCGTAGTTAAAGTTAAAGTCTTTCCCGTACCAATGTTGGCACATAAGGCGGCGCCTATCTCCGTTTCAATAGCCCTAGGCCACACGTCTTCTAAATGTAGCGAAAGTTACAGAAGGGGGCTAGTCCTCTGGTAACTCGTGTGATTAACTTTCCCTTTTCCATTCTATAAATGCCGAGTGTCTGGCTAGAAGGCAGAAGGTACCATTTTTAAAGTCTTTGGTATGACCCGGTCTGGGTTCGAACCCGGGACCTCCCGTGCATGAGGCGGACACTCTAACCGCTAAGCCACCATGCTCGGTCAGGCAAGGGGTTAATTCTGAGCATCTCTTCCAGGACACTGACGTTTGTTAAACACATTTGGCACTTACCTTGCTCTCAACTGGTAATCTTTCTTCTTTTCCAAAATACCGAGTCTGGCACGATGTGAAGGCTGTGGTAAATTTTGGAAAAAATGAAAACAGAATTAACTAGAAATTGCGCGCTCGGCGGGTCGCGCAGCCGAGCACATGTATCCCCCGAACCAATTGCATTGCACTTTTGTGGAGTTACCTTCTCACATACACAGAGCTGATTGTGTGATTGTATGAGTTATGTGTACATGTACGCTATACGATCTCAGAACCGATTCTTCTCGGAACCGAGACATGGGTATGGAATCAGAATCGACTCCAAGCTGGGGCAGAACCGCCCAAGCCTACTTCATACCAAATAAGAAAATAATCGGACAAGAACTCGGACCTGTAGAGCGGTCACAAGGTAATCTTAACTATTTCTTTATATCATGGTTACCATGGCAACCATGAATCCGCCCCACACCAAAATCAATAGGCTTCATCCTCTTTCCTTAATACACCTTCATACCAAATAAGAAAATGATCGGACAAGAACTCGGACCTGTAGAGCGTTCACATGGTAATCTTAACTATTTCTTTATATCATGGTTATCATGGTTACCATGGCAACCAGGACTCCGCCCCACACCAAAATCAATAGGCTTCATCCTCTTTCCTTAATACACCTTCATACCAAATTAGAAAATGATCAGACAAGAACTCGGATCTATAGAGCGTTCACAAGGTAATCTTAACTATTTCTTTATATCATGGTTACCATGGCAACCAGGACTCCGCCCCACACCAAAATCAAAAGGCTTCATCCTCTTTCCTTAATACACCTTCATACCAAATTAGAAAATGATCGGACAAGAACTCGGACCTGTAGAGCGTTCACAAGGTAATCTTAACTATTTCTTTATATCATGGTTACCATGGCAACCAGGACTCCGCCCCACACCAAAATCAATAGGCTTCATCCTCTTTCCTTAATACACCTTCATACCAAATTAGAAAATGATCGGACAAGAACTTGGACCTGTAGAGCGTTCAAAAGGTAATCTTAACTATTTCTTTATATCATGGTTACCATGGCAACCAGGGCTCCGCCCCACACCAAAATCAATAGGCTTCATCCTCTTTCCTTAATACACCTTCATACCAAATTAGAAAATGATCGGACAAGAACTCGGACCTGTAGAGCGTTCACAAGGTAATCTTAACTATTTCTTTATATCATGGTTACCATGGCAACCAGGACTCCGCCCCACACCAAAATCAATAGGCTTCATCCTCTTTCCTTAATACACCTTCATACCAAATTAGAAAATGATCGGACAAGAACTCGGACCTGTAGAGCGTTCACAAGGTAATCTTAACTATTTCTTTATATCATGGTTACCATGGCAACCAGGACTCCGCCCCACACCAAAATCAATAGGCTTCATCCTCTTTCCTTAATACACCTTCATACCAAATTAAAAAATGATCGGACAAGAACTCGGACCTGTAGAGGGTTCACAAGGTAATCTTAACTATTTCTTTATCTCATGGTTACCATGGCAACCAGGACTCCGCCCCACACCAAAATCAATAGGCTTCATCCTCTTTCCTTAATACACCTTCATACCAAATTAGAAAATGATCGGACAAGAACTCGGACCTGTAGATCGTTCACAAGAAAATCTCTGCGGCGGACGCGGCGGCGGCGGCGGCGGCGGCGGCGGCGCGACGAGGCCAAATCCATAGTATCCCCCGAAGTGGTTCGGGGGATACAATTAAAGGGAACCACCAGACAAAGAACAACACAGGCTTATAAATGTGTTTTAGTACCATTATTTGATAACCTAGATGTCCTACACTTTGCAAAGGGTTGTGTTATTCATACACAAAGCAATTAATCACCCAAACTTACGGAACCAAACAGGGCCTTTGGTTCCATAAGCGCCAAACGTTTGCAAGTACTTCAATTCTACACTGGAAACAATAGAATGCCTCATCCTACCCATACCTAGGCTAGACAATAGACTAGTCTTTTCTGCAGTCCCATCCCATGAAGGCATAAATACATAACTCAGTACGATAAGTTTTCAAATTATGATTTTTGTTTTTGTTTGTTTGTTTGTTTGTTTTTTTTTTTTTTTTGGGGGGGGGGTCCTATTCATCTGAACTTTCTGGTAAAATGGACTACTAAAACTTTTATCTTTAATTTCCTAGATGATTATGTTGGGGTGTTGGTTCCCTACTTACCTGTAATATGGCTCTATAGTTGTATTTGTATAAATTTACCAATTAAAGGGATAGTTGAGTATTGGTCAAACTTAACTTTAGTAACCAAAACCTGCACCATTACGGTACAAAGTAATAGTTATAACTTCAACATGCTCGAAAAGTATACACAATTACAAACGACAGTAAAACTCCTGTTATCATTCAAAAAGAGCCGTTACAACTCAAGAGGGCGCTATTTAAAAAATTCATTGGTTTTAGCCTTTTTTCATACAAAATTGTGCATTTAATGTTTGTTCAAATAATGATTCAATAATGATATCATCAACGACTTTTTAAAAACCTATTCTGATTTTTTTTCAAAGTAGTCTTCGAGCATTTTTTGAAATTTTTCTAAAAAGTCTAAATATCGCCCGGTGATTGCCGGTGAAGATCATTTTGAATAAAAAAATATATATGGATATTTCAGCCGTTTCTGAACCGATTTTGATCAAATAAAGTTTATTCTGTCATTCAAATTGTATGTTCTTTCGAATTTGACAGTCAGTTTTTCATTATCTCACAAAAAAATATCGGGGGCACTTCGGGAAATATCAATACTCAACACTACCTTTAAGAAGAATGGAACAGGTTTCTCTTTTGTTATAAAGGTATATAAATATATGATTGAATTGATCGGATTTAAAAGTTCACTTTCACTTTTTTCCAAATCTACATTTTCATGACTTACTTTCTGGGACCCATACAGCAAGTATTTCATGACTTTTAAAAAATTACTTTTCCCCTTGAATGATAACGATACTTGAGTGCAATATACAAGTAAACAATTGTGTAGAGCCAGCTTATTCCTTACATTTTCTATTGTTTTTTATGATTTTCTATGTATTTCTGTGTTAAACTTACACATTTTATTGTTTTTTACTATTATTCAACTATTTTAAGCCCTATTACAAAAACAGATGTTTTATGATATGTTTTTATGAAAGTTGTCTACTTCCGTATGTTTTGTACTCTCATCACAAAAATTACAATATTGGGGCTAACAAATGGTCACGTGACTTTGTAACATTTTTGGGCAAATTTAGTTTCAAAAGATGAACAAGAGTCAAGAATTAAAAGACGAAAGTAAAAAGAAAGGGTGAGGTATAACATCTTCACACGTTTGCGAAAATTGCTGGGGTGGCATTGTATGCCCCCCTTGGCCTTGGCCCCTGCCCCTGGCTTTATTTTAAGGGGCAATTAACTTTTGCAAGCTCCAATTTCTTGATTGGCTGTTCTTCATTTATAATAATTGTATAAATTATTGTTATTGTTAATTTTTGAATGTCAGAAGTGTCAGAAGTCTAACATAATATGAAAAAGAACCTGAACATTTTCTAGTTCTACAACACAAAAAAAGTAACGAGTCTATGGAGGTGATTTAAAATTAAATCAGTGAATTTTTTATTTAAATAAAAAATTAATTAAACATTTTACACAATCACACACATGTCATGACAATTTAATTAATTGCCATGTCTCAACTCTCAAAATCAAATAGAAAAATTTAAAGTGATCAATGTAAAGTGTCAGATATTGCACAAAACGACATTTGAGACTTCAATCCTATATCAATATATTGTAAAATACAATTAAAAGATTTGTTAAAGTTTAAAAGAAAACTACTACTGTTTACCTGGTGAAAAAAACAAATATTGAGTTCATATTCTATCACCGAATACTGATGGCCTGCCGTAGATTTGTCGCAGTAATAATCGTCCGTTTTACGCTATCCGCACCCGTGTATACAGACGGTACAGAATTTGTGCGTGCTCGGCTCAATGCAGTCGGGTACATCGACTCGTAACGGTTGCGCTGCCGAAGGTTTCGGCTACTCCGCAGGCCAGAGTCCGTGATCAAGTGGCGCGCCGCCGGCCGCGGCCGGGCGTGTTCAACTACGCCTACTGCAATTCTACTTTTTACCAAAAGCTTTAGCCAACGCTTTTCAGATGATGATTTTCAATAATTATCTTCATACTGAAGTGACATTTGAACAAATCTAACCCTATTTTATTCTTCTCTTACCATAACTTAAGCTAAACAACACGGCAGAAGAGAAACGAGGAAGCTCCAAGTAATTTTCGTGGAGTTACTTTACACGGATCACTTTAAAATTAGTCCAAAAAAATGACGAATTGAATTATTTTTATAATTATCATTACATTTACACTGCATGGCTTGATTCAATGACAATGAGATATCCACTATTCTATAAGAATATTATTCGTTTTAGTCCACCAGGCAGAGGTTTTCCGATATGATCAAATTAGCATTTCATGCAGATTGCCTAAATTGAAGCTGAAAAAAAAAATCACCACACATTCACTGATTCAGTCTAAAAGTATCAATCACGAACTACACCAAAATCAAGGTGTGGGACTGCAATCAGGTGATAAGTAACAAACATGTCATTGTCAGGATGAATTGAAGACAATATTTTCGACGTCGAACGGCAAATTTGATTTTTATAATTATCATTACATTTACACTGCATGGCTTGATTCAATGACAATGAGATATCCACTATTCTATAAGAATATTATTCGTTTTAGTCCACCAGGCAGAGGTTTTCCGATATGATCAAATTAGCATTTCATGCAGATTGCCTAAATTGAAGCTGAAAAAAAAAATCACCACACATTCACTGATTCAGTCTAAAAGTATCAATCACGAACTACACCAAAATCAAGGTGTGGGACTGCAATCAGGTGATAAGTAACAAACATGTCATTGTCAGGATGAATTGAAGACAATATTTTCGACGTCGAACGGCAAATTTGATAGTTACCTGTGATCTTTCACGGTGACTCTTCTGAGCTGCCTTCTGTGTCTTTTTAAATGAAGACATATTGCTAGATGTTTGTTAATTATTTGCAAAACTTGAGGTTTTGTAGCAGCAATCTCCGCGAAAAACGTGTGATTGTTATTCTTTGTTCAATGCGTCAAGAATTAATTATACCAAAGACACTTACTGATGCTTAGTTGACCACATGCGCGTGTACACGTACACGTGCATGGTGATAATTATGTGATCGTGATCATAGAGAGGTGCCCATTGTGGGGCGACAGATTAGGTGGGGGGGGGGGGGGGGACATGAATCATTTTGGGGCACATTCCATGAATTTCTATTTTTTACATAGAATGTTTGGCTTATTTGTTTTTATGATTATTATTCTGTTTTTGATAATTAGGGGGGGGGGGGGGGGGGGTACCGAACCTTAAGCTATTGTTTTTTTTAGGGTGGGGAGTGCAAAGAACGGTTTTCTTTTACCAAACAGCTCTCCTTTTTTTAACAACTGTCAATATTATAATTATATAAGTCTTCTTCATCAAAATTAATGCCCTTGCCACCCCCCCCCCCTTAACAAAACCTAACAAAACTAAAAACTATAGTCAGAGAAAACATTGGGCCTACACACATTTATGATGAAGGAAGTCAAGTTCACTGGCATAGTTTCTAATATGAGACACAGTACAACTTAGTAAGCCTAATGGCTCGTTTGTTCGTATTAATCAAACAATTCTTTGAGATTCTTTGAAAGTCCTCTAACCTAAGTGGAAAAAAAAAGTTAGTGTGGAGGATTGCCTAAAATACTGTATTCCCCCGATACCACAATTACTTGGAATATGAATTTATCGAGTAAACCCCACTCTATAAACATTGTGGATATTATTCAATTTGCTGGGATAAAACAAACTTTACTTTTTAAAAGCTTTTTTTTTTTTTTTTTTTTTTTTGGGGGGGGGGGGGGTATAGTTCCTTTTTGTTGTGTTTACTAATTATATGACTGTCATGAATATCATTCTCCTCATTGTCATCTCCATCACCACCATTACCATCTATGCATCGTCATCATCATCAATAATAATCATAATCATCATCCTCATCATCTCAACCATTATCACCACTTTTTTTATTATCATTGTCATCAATCATCATCACCAATTCACCATCGTCATCACTATTATCATCATCGTGGTCTTCGTCACTGCCATGATCATCATCAACACTATTCGTCATCATCATCATCATCATCAACATTGTCATCATCATCAACATCATAGTCATCAACTCATAGTCACCCAAGATAGTGCTTTGCACACCTTCTCGGGTAGATATTGAGCATTATAAATATTCAATATCATAATGTCTGTTTACAGTATTTGTAGATTGAATGGAAATTTCCTGATTCAAACACCCCAAAACGACTCATGGGAGGCAGGGTAGGAAATACACGGGGCTGAGGGCGATTTTGCCCCCTAATTTTTAAAATAGCCCCCTGAAATCAGTGGGTAGCCCCTAAAATTACCATATACATGTAGGGTATTATGTGAAAAATTTCTGGATATCCATCAGATTGGAAAAGTAGCCCCCTAAAATTAAAAATTAATTCCTGCATTGATGGGAGGTTAATGAATGTTTTGTATCAAAGTTATTATTCACAGACAAAGCACATCAATAAATTAATTGTAACAATAAATTGTTTTATATGAAACCAGTACGTTTAATTTCAGAGTCCTGTATTTAATACAGTATAGTTTTTTTTTATAACTGTGTTTGGTGTTTCATAACTCCTCCATTAATTACAATAAGTTTTCCTACACACCAATCAGGGTGAGCTAGGTTAGTCTAGGGCTGTTATTGTCACCCTTTATTTGGCAATTGAGAAAAATCAAGCCACATCATAATAGACTTGGCATAAAACTACCTGGGGGTAAGGGCCCGATTACGGACCAGCCCTTGTTGCCATGGTAATTGGGAACATTGGCTCTAAAGCCCGATATTTAGGATTAAGGGGGTGCACAAAGCAAAAGTTAGGATCATTAACTCTAAAAACAGCCCGAATCTCTGGGACTGCTGCAGAGCAGGGCTAACCATTGTTCTGGTTGGTATCGTCTATTGTGTTTCACCGAAGCAGAAAGTCTTCAAAGGAGAAATACATGGGAAGCTTCAGCGTACGTTTTACAAAAGCGTGAAGGGCGGACAATTTCCATTGAAATATTTGTCTTTTTAACAACTTCCTACTTTTACAAAGAGTTCTCCATAGACAGGTGACATAGTCTCACAATTCAAACTAAAAATGTCACAATACTCAATCAATGTTTGATTGTTTTGTGAGAAAATGTATAAATGTGATTATTGTTTCTATGATTTATTCATATTATTGTTTCTATGATTCATATTATTGTTTCTATGATTTATTCATATTATTGTTTCTATGATTCATATTATTGTTTCTATGATTTATTCATATGTTGAAAATAATTGATTAATTAATTACTGTATTTCGTGCTATCAGTCTTGTTTGTAAACTACCATATTCAGGGAAAGTTTGGGGTGTTACTCCTAGCGTAAAAGCATGATTGTGAAACTAACCAAATCGCCTACTTTCCCCTTTTCAAATATTGTTTTGTTTACAAAATTCACTTGAATCAATGAAATCAATAGATCAATACATTTCATCATAATCTATATCAAACTGAAAAGCAATTTCAATGTTTTAACAGAAATACCAGTTTCAAACGACTACCGTAAAAGCTTGATTGTGAAACTGACCAAATCGCCTACTTTCCCCTTTTCAAATATTGTTTTGTTTACAAAATTAACTTGAATCAATGAAATCAATAGATCAATCCATTTCATCATAATCTATATCAAACTGAAAAGCAATTTCAATGTTTTAACAAAAATACCAATTTCAAACGACTAGGTACACGATGCACTGATCGATTACAGAAAGCGGGCTTAGGCAAGTTAGCCTATGGCTGGGTTGTCTTTGTGCACCTTCGTTTCAGGGTCAATCCTAAAAGCAATGCCACGCGTAACTTTTGGGATAGTCCTAGGCGGTCGTGTCGCCCTGCCCCCAGGCCTTCATGAATATGGGCCCAGTGTCCCCGTTA
Source organism: Echinarachnius parma (assembly GCA_037951105.1). Taxonomy (NCBI): domain Eukaryota; kingdom Metazoa; phylum Echinodermata; class Echinoidea; order Clypeasteroida; family Echinarachniidae; genus Echinarachnius; species Echinarachnius parma. Next base: position 1,664 of record JBAMJV010010674.1, on the reverse strand, counting down.
CTGTTAATGTACAGGAAAGAGTTTAATAACTTCACAGCTCATATTAAAGTAATGAATCTTGACACATATTTCTCTTCAGCCAGCATGCAATACATTTTTTTCTTTCTTCGCAGCTAAATGTCACCTTTTGATAAGTTACAGACAATGTAAAGATGTCAAAATCTGAACTTAGCAATACAAAAGCTGAAAGTTCCATGCGAACTGGCCACCCTTCTGAGAAAGCACCAACATTCAACGAGTCTGTATGCCTGCCTTGGCTACTCTAAGACTACATGCTTTGATAACTTTACGCTGCAGCTTTCCACATGATGCTTTTATTTTGGTTCATGACTAATATATTTGCATGATTGAGTCTTGTCACGTGTCCATGTCCTGTGGCTCTCTAAAAAAAACTCTCCTGAGATTGCAACATTACAGAGTCTGTATGCCCGCCTTGGCCCCATTACATCCTCATTTGAGGCTGCTGTTTTTTGCATGCTGTCCATGTGAGGATCAATTTGATTGTATTTTGAACTAAGTTATTTGCATTTTTGCATCTTGTCAAATGTTGATCTCCTTTCCTTTCACTCTTGAACAAAGACCTTCTGAAATTGCACCATCATTCTAAAAGTCTGTATGTTCGTCTTGTCCGCAGTTACATACTCCTATTTGTGCTGCTACTTTCCACATGCTGTCCTTGTGAGGATCAATTTTATACAATTAAGTTATTTGCTTGACTGGGTCTTGTCACGTGTCCATCTCCTGTGACTCTTGAACAAAGTTCTTCAGAGATAGCACCATCATTCTAATGTCTGCCCGCCTGGTGCTGCTGCATTCCACATGCTTTCCATGTGAGGATGAATTTTAGTGTGTAATACGGCTAACTTATTTGCAGGATCGTGTCTTGTCACGTGTCCATCTCTTGTGACTTTTGAACAAAGTCTTGGGGCCTCTCCTTGACATCCTCCATGTATTTCTCCTGCACACTAGCCGTTCTGTAACACGAGGGGTTAAGGAACATCAGATACAAACTTAGCAGTAATCGCTTATTTTATTTATTTATTTATTTATTTCTGGTATGAATAACATGATACAAAGGTCCGGAGACCAACAATGATCATGGTACAATAACAATAACATTCAAAGATACATTATTGTAATTCTAAGGATGATATGAGTACTCACTTGTATTTGTTTTCATATAAAAAGCCGTTTCAGATTTTGTGTTACTAAGTATGTAGTTTGGACTGGTAAAATGACGGAGTAAAAAGTGCAGAAAAAAAAGTGATCATGAAGATGTGGGAACAAGAACTTTCATTTCTTGCAAATTTGTCACAGATTATTTATATGTGAGTTTGAATACAAGGTATACAAAGCCTGGGATTTCATGAGATTTACCTAGTTGAAATCAATGTAAAAGAACATTTAATCCAATGCTTGCAATAACCTAGGGCAATACAGTGGAACTTCGCAATAAAGAGCTCTGATATAACAAAACCGAATTAAAACAAGATAATTTGTACTGGTACTATCTCTTTATATGTTTTGATTTTCTTACCCTGATATAAAGAAATACCTGATAAAACAAGGTCATTTTTGTTGTCCTAAGGACCTTGTTGTAAAGAGGTTCTACTGTATAATTCTAATAACAATTATGCCTCCATCCCAATAGCAAGATTGCATCA